>CAUYQG010136077.1:0-101159 GCA_963574415.1 Tarsius wallacei
TTGGATGTTCAGTGTTCACTATATGAATGGGAACATGTGATACTCAGATCTTTGTTTTGTGAGAGGTCACTCAGTATTATAGATTCTAGTTCCATCCAAGTTGCTGTGAAATTCATGATTTTGTTCTTTTTTATGGCTGCGTAGTATTCCATCGTGTACATGTACCACATTTTTTTAATCCAGTCCCCTTTTGATGGACAGCATGGTTTGTTCCATGTTCTTGCTATTGTGAACAATGCTGCGATAAACATACGTGTGCAGGTATCTTTTTTATAGAGTGATTTGAGTTCTTCAGGGTATATTCCCAGTAGGCGGATTGCAGGGTCATCTGGATCCACCTGTGAGAGTGACACGTTGGAAAATGCAGTAGCAGCGACTGCAGTCCATCCCAGGGCTTCGCAGGAGCTTTTCAGAGCCATGGATCTCCGTGCTCCTTTCTCTTACAGCAGGAATCTAGGACAGCTAACTCTTGGCCTAGGCAGCTGTATTAGAAAACCCCGCATGATGCCACGGTCGAAGCATGGGAGTCATGATAGAAAGAAAAGAAAAGAATAAGAGACAAGAATGTGTAGGAGAGAAGGAGCAAAATAGAAAGTCAGGTAAAAAAGAGAGAAGTAGACAGGGAGGAAGGAGAGAGGGCAGCAGTGTTTGCAGGGTCTATAGATTTCCTTTCTCAGACCGAGTAAAATCAGGAAATAATTAACAGGGAGCCTCTCCCAAACCACAGACTTTCAAATGTTCAAAATATTATATTTCTGTAATAATCCAATGGTTTGAGAGAGGCCCTAAATGCTGATTCCATGACATGGTCTCTGGACTGGCTGCAGCAGAATCACCTGAGGGCATTCTGTTCCACACAGATTTCTAAGCTTCAGACCCAGATAGACTGAATCAGACTCTTCTGAGACAGGGCCAGGGGATCTTCATTTTTAGACAAACATCCCAAATGGTACTGATCTTGTGCTAAATTCACTATTTTGGGAATAAAATAAGATGGTGTTTCATTCTTGTCAAATAGTTGAAGCCATCAGCTAAAAATACGCTTTTTATGTTACATCAGATCTTCAGGAGGAGGAAAAAAGAAAAACACAACCAACCAAAAATCTGGGATTCAGCTGAACATTATAGATACAAATCTATGAGAGGTTCAAGATCATGGGTATGGGCGTAGCACACCACTGTATTATACAATTAAATGTCAGTTACCAGTAATGAGATCATAGGTGGCGACCTTCAGATTTGAGGTTCCATCTCTTCTCCAGACCGTAAGAGACTACTCATTGTGGGAAGAAAAAAGCAAACACAGCTGTCTCCTATCCCAACCCTGCCACCACTTGTAAGACACTGGCCCTTGTGGTGCCACTTGTAGACCAAGCAAGAATGCTGATGTAGTCAAGCAAGCCGAGCTACTGGAACACAGATGGTAGGGCCAGTGGTGACTATTGTGCACCTCTTTATATGGCTTTGGACCTGAATCTTTTTCCATGGGTGTGCATATCCCGTACACGAACTGCCCCCCCCCCATGCCTTCTTACGTGACCTACCTCATTGTGCCACAATTTCTAACTGGCTGAAATTTAGACATATTTGCAGAGAAGTTTTAAACTGTAGTCTGTCACAGTTGTTTCACCTGTCTCCCTGTTTCTGTCAGCTGGAGTGACCTCTGCCGGCTGTAACTTGTGAGTCTTTGACACCCAATGCAAATGCCCTCTGGATTAATGGCGTGCTTAAATGTGACTGTTTTTTTCCATTGGCTGCATTGCACTAGATGTGCACAAAACCCAGAACTGTAGCCAACCCGCAGCTGCTTATAGGGCGTGTACTGTCCTTTTGGTTGAATTCCTGGACTGTCATCCACCATCTATCACAAGTGTCTTTCTTCAAAGGAAGAATAGAAAAAATAAACTTTGACTTTTGCAAGCAAAGAATTGGTTCAACGATATGAATTGTATTAATTATGCAACTTTTTTTGGAGAGGGAGATAGAAGTCTGCTCTATGCTTGGAAACACCAAAGTATTTAACAATTTACCTTCTGATTTAAGCAAAACATACTCACATGCTAATATATGCAGCCTAATTCTACTCAGGCATACTTTAGAAGGTCTTTAGGAAATCCAGAGTTACCAAGCATTTCAATGCCGCCGCCTCACTGGTTACAATTTCAAAATATTTCCCTGATTTTTTGTTGATGGCCAAAAAAACAGACCTTTAGAAAAAGAGAACTCTTCTCCCTTTGTTTTATAAATATACTTGTTTAAAAAAACATTTTAGGCAGCTAGCCAAAATACATACAAAAGGAAAAAAATAGTGATAGTGGAATTTGCTGGATTCCTTTTTTAGTATTTATGTTCAGTAAAATAAGGATTTGGGAAAAGGTTACAACTATTCTAACTAAATATGAACTGATCATACAGGAAATATTTCACTATTTGGTAAGTTTTCTAAATATGAAAACTTTGTTTGGATGCTAATTTAATTTTAGGCACCTGTGAGGGCCATTATAATCTGTGAATGCCAGAAATGTTGGATTTTAGTTGCAACGTTAGATAATGTCTATATTGTTTACATTGTTTTAGCTTTTAAAAATTTACTTACACTATTTCTTCAGTCTGTATAGAATAATTTTGAAGTCTCAGGGCAACCTTTATAATAATCTGGCCTTCAACTTTTTTTCGAAATACAGAAAGGAGAAAACAGAGAGAGGACAAGTATAGTGTGCTCAAAATACTGATGAGGGCTTTTTTGTCACTCTTGTTTAAAAAAATAAATTGCCTTCAACTACAGTCCTGATGACTGAAGGGAATGAAGGTCCGTTAGCATCAGATGCCCATCTGCCACCGTGAATGGGCTTGGTCCTAGTTGAGTTAATTGAGTGCTCGTAGGTACTAGGACCTGAAATCCAGAGATCAGTTAGGTTGCTTGTGAGGAGAAATATTGGAGCTAGAGTCTTGACTCGAAAAGACCCGGACAAATCACATTATGCACAAGGATATGGGAAGGTGCCTCATAAATGTGTGGATAGCACAAGGCAGGGATTGTATCGGAGGCCGTCTTAGAATCTGTCTGCCACAGAGTAGGAGCGGAAAAGGTAAGGAGAGGAGAGAACAGAAGACAAGAGAAAGAGCACACAGGCAAAGGAGAAGGAAGAGTAGGAGGAGGAAGAAAAGGAAAAAAAAGAAGAAAAAGTGGAAGAGGAAGAAGAAACTTCATTTTATTGACTTTTCTAATTATCGGGAGAGATCAGGCTCTGCTTCTCAAAAACTAAGTCATATCAAAATCTTCCCATAGCATTCTGATAATGACCCCTTTTAATGTTTTTTGAAAAATCTTAATTATGGTAAGATAGACATAGTATAAAATTTGCCCCTGTAATTATTTTTAAGTGTGCACTTCAGGAATGTTGGTTAAGTCACATTGTTGTGCAACCGATCTCCAGAACTTTATCATTTTGCAAAACTGAAGCGCTCTACTCACCACACACTGACTCCTCATTCTTTCCCCTATTCCCCGACAGTCACTTTTCCACTTTCTGTCTCTGTGAAATGGATGATACTAGATACTTTGCGTGAATGGAATCACGCCGTATTTGTCTTTGTGACTTATTTTACTTAGCATGGTGTCATCAAGATTTTACTCATATTGTAGCATATGAAAGGATTTTATTCTTTTTAAAGGCTAAATAATATTCCATTGTATGTCTGTGCCACATTTCTCTTATCCATTCATCTGTTAATGGATGCTAGAATAAATATCTCTTTGAGATTCTGCTTTCAATTCTTCTGGGTATTATACAGAAATAAGAGAGATGAATCATATGGTAATTCTATTTTTACATTTTTGAGAAACTGCCATAGTGTTTTCTATTGCAGCTACATCATGAAATGCATTACCACCACCATTGCAGAAGGGTTCCAAATTCTTCACACCTTTACTGACTCTTGTTAATGTCTGTTTGTTTGTTCCTTTAGGGGTTTTTTTAATGAATGTGAAGTGGTATCTCATTGTGGTTTCAATTTACCCTTCGCTAATGGTTAATGATTTTTTTGTATACTTATTGATCACTCATATATCTTCTTTGGAAAAGCGACTATATCAGTCCTTTACCCACTTTTAGTTGGGTTGTTTGCTTTTTATATCAATAACTTTTACCTAAGAGTGCTTTGAAACATCCAGACCATGATAAAAGAATGTTTTCTCCTTCACGTCATTCCAAGCAAATGGATGAGATTCTCTACCTCGCATGACACCAACAGATCCTTCCAAGAACTGACCATAAACCCAAGGGCTATCAAGTGTGTTTAGGCACAGGCTTTTCCCTAGAGAAGGGTGAGAAGGGGATTGGGGCTTAAGAGACTGAGGGACTTGGACATCCAGAATTTCACTTTGGCCAGATATCTTTCTCTCCCTAACACCTGCCTGTAGCTTCTAATTAAAGAGAAGCTAGAGCCTCTATTCTTTTCACAGACATGGTTGACAATAGCTGTTAATTTAGGCAGCATCTCTAAGCATATATACCTTGAAACTGGGGAAGGGATTAGTCTTTGTTCTGAGATCATGAAAACTCATCTTGGAAAAGGCCTTGATGCAGGTTGCTTGCTGGGAGGTTATATATATATGATGATAGATGATAGATAAGCAGAAAGAAAGATAGATACAGAGATAGAGAGATAGATAGGTAGGTAGATAGATAGATAGGTAGATAGATAGATAGAACTATCTCGGGTAAATTTCAAAGCCATATGCAGAAAGCTTTCTCTCCAAAGTCAGGGGGATAAGACCCAGAGATGGAATTATTTAACCATGCTCCAACCCCATCCCTGTGCCCCGTGCCCCCTTCTCGGCTATACAAAGACCCTGATTGACTGATTGGATCTGTATTTTACCGTGAAAGAGAATCAGAAGGTTTTTCTTTTCCCCTTCTTCTTCTCCCCCCGCCGTTTTTCCACCGCTCTAATGAAATTTGCAGACATGGAAAGGAAACTGAGTTATTTATAGGAGTGGGAGGAATGTGAGCGCTAATTGTGCTTAGTCTATTCCTAAGTGGGTAATCTGTTTGCTATTAGATTTTACAATCTTTCAGCAATATACACATTTTTTAAAAGAGAAAACTTCATAAATCTGACAAAGAAAAACTAACGTAAATTATACTAAGGGTTCAACTCTTCTAATCAAAGTCAGGTTTAAGATTTTAAAAAATTATTTGTAGGATTAACCACCTCTTTTGCAGCACTCATATTTCCCCTCCTTCCTTTGGCCAGTTTGTTCGTTTCTTTTCTATACTTGTAAGATTTCATATAGCTACTCCTGGATGATGTAAGTTTCGGTGGTAAATTATCATGCCTGTATGTGTGATAATTAACAAGGCAAATTGGGTAAAGTGAGAAGTTGCTGGAAGCAAATGTCTGAAGGCAGCACTAGGACTTTTAACTCAACATTTTTGCTAACCCGACAATGAGGATAGCTCAAATTATTCTGTCTCAGTTAAAGTTATTCTGAGTAGAACATTGTCATGGTGAGTAGAACATTGTCATGGGAAATAATTTTTTTCAAAGTTACCCCCCCAACACCCCACCCCATTCCCAGTTGCCACCACCTAACAACTCCAAAGCCTGCTTGTTCGAAATTAAATACTTGCTAAAAGGAATTAGAAAAATCATAATTATTCCTAGGTGAATCTTCCATGGTGGGAATTATTTTCTGTTTGAAATTTGTTTTAGTTTGGCTGCCAAGGTTGCAGAGGACAGAAAATTTAGATTATTTTAAGAAAGTCAAGTTTATTAAAAGGCAATGTCTTAAATTCATGAGCAGAAATCCATGAGGAAACCAGGCAGGTATAGGGGTCTGTGTGGGGTCCCTGACAATAGCACCTTTTCTGTTTCTTTGCACAGTTCACTCTGCCTCCTTCTGCTTTTGGGTATGAGTCAATACATTATTCACCTGAATTCTTACATATTGCTTCTACTTATACTCTCTGCTTGCTCATATCATTTCACTGTATGCTTTCTCATAACTTTGGTGTGTTGCAATATGTCATATCTCTGTCTAACACATGCTATCTTGTTGACTTCAGTTTTTACGGCTTAGCTGCCTTAGTCATTCAGTATTTTCCATTAAAATTCTTGAGAAAGAGAATCTAATGGTTTTAGCTAGACTTTTTCTGTTACTCTGAGCCACACTGAAGGTTGCTGGTCAATTGGTGGTTTGACCGCTTTTGCGTTAGTTGCCAATTTTGGGGGGTGGAGGGAACAGGGTCATGTGATCCACACAGGGCCTACTTGTCAGTTGGGGGCTGTTGACAAATTGGGTGTTTGAAGTGTGATTCCCTATTTCCAGGGAAAGTGGCCAATACAAATTAGAATTAAAGAAATGATGGGAGTTTGAACATTTGCTGTTTCTGAGTCTCAGTTTCTCCTCTGTATTAATGAGAAAATCACTATTCTTGAGAGTGATTGAGATGGCAACAGTCCAGCCCAAAATTCAGTGGCTTAAAACAGCAAATTATGTTTTTCCTCACGACTCTGTGGATGGATAGGGCAGTCCTACTTCATGTGTCACTGTAGGCTGTCCGGAAGGTCCAAAGTCACTCACGTGACTGGCAGTTGGTGCTGGCTGCTGCCTGAGAGCCCTGCAGGCAATACTGAGGATCAGGGCCCTTAATACTCCTCTGTGTGGGCCTTCCCACATGGCATCTTGGGTTTCATGACAGTGGTTGGGTTCTATTGAGTAACAGTTCACGAAGATGAACAACAGTATGCAAGCACTTATCAAAACTCCACTGCATTACTCTTGCTAATGTCCTAATGGTCACAGCTGGTCACATGACCAAGCTCAGTCTCCATCTGGGTGAAGACTCACAAGGGTACAAATCTGGTAGGCATAGTTCACAGGGATCTCTAAAATAACAGTCTATTATGCACATTTTGTCACATTGAATGAGATAGTAAATGAGTAAACTTCCGTGGTTTTTAATGCGTATTATTGATGCTCAGTAAACATTTGAATAGTATTTTTGTTAAAAGAAGTTTTGACACTTATTTGTCAAAAATAGCATGGTATATTTCATTGTATGTTTATGTTTATGTGTTTAAAACATTAATGTGTTCAATACAAGCATTAATATTTTATAACAGTTTTGTAACCATATTTAGAAATTTCTTCATTCTTAAAAGATGTTTCAAGATCCTTAAAAATTCCATGTGGCTCAGTCTTTTCTCCTTTTCCAAGAACCACTGGTTTCTGTCTCCAGGGACTTTACAGTAACTAAGAAAACTACTGTGAAATACTATTTCAAGATATGCATTCAGTGAACCCAGAATGATATAGATTAGTTAGGAAAAGCATCTCGGGTGCTTATGTGAGTCCTTAGATGCAAGAAAAATAATCATTTCATCAGTCTTGGACTTCCTTGATTTTGCAGAAGAGGAAACTGAGGCTTAGAAAGGAGAAGTGATCTGTCTAAAATTATCATCAGTGAGCAAGACAGAATTTGAAATACAATCTTCCGATACATTCACTCATTAACAGGTACTTATTGTACTGTATCAGGCTTCGTATATATGGCAGAGAATAAAGGAGACACGTCTCTGACTTTGTGGCCCTTACTACCTAACTTAAGATAAAGAGAGTAACTAAGTAAACTAACTAACTAACTGTCTAAATTTGCGACAAATACTATGAAGAAACCCAACGGAGCAGAATGATTGAGAATATTGTGGGACAGAAGGAAAGTCATGCAAGGCTTTTCCGATGATGTAAAATTTGAGCTGCTTCCTGAAGGGGGATTAGAAGGAGCCAGGTATGAAGAACAGAACCACAATCCAGACAGAGGGAGCAATATTTGTCAAGGTGCTGTGCCTGGAAAGATTTTGATTTGTTAAAGGAAATTAAAGAAGAAACCCCCCACGTGGTTGGAGCACTGAGAATGAAGAGGTGAGATGCACATGACTGACTTGGCAGAGTAGGAGGGGCCAGAATCCACAGGACTTTTCAGGTTATGGAAAGAAATTTGGATTTCATTTTATGTCCGATGGGATGCCACTGAAGTATTTAAGCATGGGGACAAGATAACCCAACTTATATTTTGAAGAGACTTACTCAACAAATGTTGATTGAAAGTCTATTTCTTTGTCAGGGACTCTGCCAAGTGATATAGCAGCAGAAAAGTAACATAAGGCCCCGGAGAGGTATATATAGCATAATAGATTGGAGTGTGTGTGTGGGTGACAGATACATCCATTAGTGACAACATGAGTGTTCTGTAACAGACTATTTTATGTGTTGCTCACAAAACCGTCTTCCATGAATCTGTAGTCTTGCTAAAATGACAAGTTTAGGTGGTTAATACCAGGGAACCCAGTTTCCCAGCCACAGCTGATTCATCTAGGGTGGAAACTGGACCCAGGGATAGCTGCCATAGACCCGGAATATGTTAGCATCTTCCTTAAACATTTAGCTAAGCAACACAGGAAATGAAATCATCAATTGTGAGCACTGGGCCTTGAAGGTGATAGAGCCATGAGCTACTGTTTATGTTGGACACTGCACAATCAGAGGAAGCTGGTTATGTACAAGAAAAGTCAGAAAATAGGCAAAGAGAAACAGAGGATGGGAAACAGATGACAGCATTTGAAAAATATATTTTAAAAAATTAGATTTTCAGGGGCTTCCCAATACCAATCTTTGCAACTCTGGACTCACTTTAGTCCTTTGCCTGTGAGATTGCCTGCTGTATCCTTAAGGGATACTGGTGCCCCCCCCTGACTCCCGTAGTTGAGTTGGGTCTTCAAAGGTTTATAGGCCTTTCACAATCAGGGAAGCAAGAGGAAGTTGTTCCAGGCAGAAACAATAATTCGTTCAAAGGCACAAAAGCATAAACATTCTGAAGGTGAGCTACTTCAGAAGGTGCTTTCAGAAAACACTGTGTGATATCTTGACCAGGAATGAGAAGACCACCCAGCCTGACGTTTGAAGCGAAATGAAGGAAGTTGAAGGGGCATTTGGAACTAAATCTTTATTTTTAGGTCAAACAGTTGATGGTGACAGAAAGAGTATACCTTTCCTTGCTTCTGTGAATTCCTTCAGCAGTATAAGATCCCCACGGACAACTGCCAACACCAAACACACTACCTGGTATTTGGTAAGTATTCAGTAAATATTCGAGGTATGAATATTGTCTTTCCTTCTCTCTTTCTTCTACCACCAGTCCACGGCTGGTAGTAAACACGGGCTTATTACAAATTGAGATCCAGGTTGTATACTTAAAAGGTAAGCACTGAAACATGCAGGGGTATTTGCAACAAGAAGCTTAAGTTCTATTCCACCATGAATAATAAACAGGCTTCCAATTGGCCAGGCTCCATTCTTTCCCAGAAGCCAAATGGCAACCAGCTCACCCTCATTCCTCTTGGAATTTACAGATGTGTGCTGGACAGTGTGGGAAAGAGTGTTTTACAGCAGCAATTAGTTTATTCCTGGGGTAAACAGTAGAAATTTAAGGATAATTGCAGCAAGAAATTTGTTTCCTATTGCAGTGTGAATAACCTACAGGCAGCCAATTGGCTGGTTGCCTTATAAATCCCAAAAAGGACAGTTGGCAACTGTTTTGCATTTGTGCCTAGCTGCAACTTGCAGATGCACAATGGGGAGCTCAGAAAAAACGGGGGGCTGTGTTTTTGCATATGCTTGCAAAGCCAAAGATGGTTTTCTAGAAGAGGTTAAACCAGAGGGGGTCTGGGTAAGGGGAGAGCTTGTTTCTCTTTAAGATGGGAGCTGTAGCCTGAGTGCCAATTGGCATCTCCTGACTCTGCCGTAGGGCCAACACACGTGCAGGCAACAGAGTCACTTAATCCCTCTTACTTTGCTGGTTGCCGCCTGTGACTGTATTAAGCTTGTTGGAGCCTGAAGCAACTTGCAACTCTGAAGTTGTGATTAACCAGGAGTCAGTCTTCCACGGTCTTGGATGAACTGACTGTACCACCCTCTACACTTTTGTTCACTAGCCAAGGTTGGCAATATCGCCAAATTTGTCTTTGAGGTGTGGCATTACAGAGATCATCATTATTGTTGTTGTTTTGCATTTTATGAGAACACAGACACAATAATTTTCCTCCTGCTTTTGTACACAGTTTCTTTAAATATGCTCCTCTCCCCAGTGGAGGCTCCAGTTTGAAATGTCAAAACAGGCAACAGCAATGTCACATATATATTATTTTATTCATAGAGATGAAGTCTTGCTATGTCATCCAGGCTGGTCTCAAACTCCTGGCTTCAAACGACCCTCTCATCTCAGCCACCAAAATTCCTAGATTACAGGTGTAAGCCTCCACACCTGGCCTGTATCATATATTTGTAAAGCCTTTTCTTTTATGATTATTATGTAATTATGCTTTAGTATTTAGGTGTGGGTCTTAAGGAATTAGTTCTTTCTGCCATATGGAAGGGAAGAATTACAAGGAAAATACTTAGAAAGCGAAAGTTCGAGTTAATTTGGAGATCATGATTACTGATTGCAAAATATTACTTTACTAATTGATGATAATTTCCCCAAATAAACTTAGAGCACCTCAGAAGTAGTTATTGTGCCTTATATAGATCTCTGGCCTCCTAAATGGTTTCCCTGCATCCGTCCAAGTACCCTCCTTTTTACCCTTCAATCTGTACTGTATACATGGCAAATTTAATTTAGTAATATTCTATTCTTTTGGAGATAAAGATCATATGTGCAAAGAATGTTTGAGGATCAGCATGCTTAGCATGGCCAAGAAGGTCTTACTTGATTTGACTCCAGTTTCATCTCTCAGGCACCCCCAAGCCCATTCGCCACAATCCAGTCATGCTGGTCTTTTTCTCTGATTGTCAAATGCATCGTGATTATTCCTGCCACAAGACCATTGCACATTCTATTTCTGTTTCCTGGAACGCTCTTCCCACTGGTCTCCATGAGGGTTAGCTGCTTGTTATCTTTCAAATCCCAGCTCACACTTACTCTCTTTCTTAAATCCCCAGACTTTATCAGATTACCCTGTTATTTCCTCATGCAACATCTGTAAATCTCCTTCATAACTCTGATCACACCCTGTCATTCTACAGGAATTGTGGTTGTAGATGCCTGCCTTGCCCCCTCCACCTCCAAGTAAGAACAAAGACTGTCTATTTCAGGCAAAATGATGCCCCTGGGATGATTGGAAGAAAGTGGTGAACTCTATGTGAAGAGGGCATAAGTCAAGTCAAGATGAAAGTGTCAGGTTTAAAGTTAAGAAGAGGCATAATGAAACGTGACTAAGGAAAACAATTGGGAAGTAACTTTGTAGAAAACAAATCAAGATTAGTATCAATTTTAGTTTGAAGGAGTTAACAGGCAAACGAATTTCAAACGAACCCAGCTCGGAGCTTCATTTTGAAGTCAAATACTGACTTTTGGGTTCAAAGAGGCAGCATGATATAGGTAGGATCACTGATCTCCAAATAAAGGGCATGTTCTCTTCATCCCAATTTGCCCAAAGTGGGTGTAGATCAGAGTTTGTAACCCTGGTGGCCAAGGCAGAGAGGCTTGGCCAGTGGCCTGTTGGAGCTGCTTGTAACTGGGGACAAGAGTTCCCCTGGGGAGCTCTAAGTGGTCTTACTGCAGAAGTGAGTGCTGAGGGTTTGCATGTACAAGAAGAGAAAAATATTGACACTTGGGAGTCATCTACAGCACAAAAGTCTCAGAGAAAAAGGAAGGAGTGAAAGAAAAGAGGAAAGAAATGGAAAGTGTGGTGAGTCAAGAGAATAGAGCTTGCAAATTGCGAGGAGAGAGGAGAGAGACTTTTAAGGAGGGTGTGGTGAAGGAGGATGAGAACAGAGGAAAGGCCTTGAGATTTATGTAGAGTGAAGTCGTTGATGACCTTGGAAAGGACAGTGTTAGTGGAGTGTTGGGGGATGGAAACCAGAGAGCAGAGTGCCGAGAAGGGGGTTCTGAGAAAGTGCGAGAGTCAGAGCAGTACACTTGAGGTGAAAGACCTTTAAATCTTTCAACCATCTAAGAATGATGCCAAAGGCAGAAATTCTTGCCTGTCATGGAACTGTTGGACAAATTGTTCCTTTTTTTCAGATTGCTGTTCTCAGAAAGCTCAGGGCAATCAGATCGCAGCCAGATGTGTTGAGGGTCAGGACTGAGATCGACATCTTGGGAGGTGAGGCCGAGGGAGCAGGGGAGTTGTGCGCTCACAACCTTGGCAGCAGGAGTGGGCAGGAGTCCATCCTCAGGCCGGGTCCTCCTCGTCTTGACCCACAGTTGTTGTTGCTAGCTTCTCATTTCCAGGAGTACTACATCAATCACAAAGTATTAAAAACATTTGTTTGGAATATTATCTAATTAATTCACTTTGCTTTATCTGAGTTCAATGGCAGCAGACAGAGTGACTTCGAATTTTACTTTCTTGGTCTGGGTGGTGGTACTAGCTGTGATCGAGGAGGTGGTACGAGGAGGTGGTACCAGCTGTGATCGAGGAGGCATGAGCCTACTGATGGACCGAGACAAAGGTCTGTGGAAAAGGTGGGCATCTGTGTGAGTTTGGTTTACCAGCAGGACCTGGACCACAGATGCAGTCAGTGTAGGCATGGGTTATAGCGGCAACAGGTAGGAGCCAAGTATTCTGGCCCGTGAGGTTGTGGATAAAAACACTACCTGAAAAATTTCGTAAATAGCTACACAGGGAATGTGTTGCTCAGACACTGGTTGAGAGCTAGGCGGCAACTTTAATTTGGACGAAACCTGGGGTTTCATGGCTGTTTCTGTCCTAGGTGCAAAGGCTATTCTGTCTCACCCTACAGTGTGTAATTATCCTTCCCCCCAGGAGTACTTATGGTGCTTGTTCTCTTGGTGGTTGGTGTACCTTGGAGCTTGCAAGTGCTCTGCTAGGTAAGGGAGGCTCCTCTTCCCAGAGTCCCCAGGTTTCTGTTCATTGGAAGCGTCTTTCTCTAGAGAACCACACAATACTTGAAAAAGTCTTGAAGGGTAAACAGAGAAACCTCCATCTTGGGTTTTGATCATGTCTTGCGCTTAGACTTTTTAGAGTGGCAGTAGGAAAGTCTCACAAATCCCAGAAGGAGATTCCCAGCCCTGATCCTTTGGGCGCTCCAGTGCCTTCTTCATAACGATTTCTGCCATAGTGTGTCTTACAAAAGATGGACATGATGCTTTTTTGCCTTGTTGAGGTGATCCAGGCCTCATGCTTGAATGTTATACTAAATTGACTTCAGAAAAGAAATACATGTGGAGGCTATACATAATTTATAATTTTAAGCTACAAGAATCAAGGAGCTGACCCATATTTTCTTGATAAGGTAGATATTTATTCTCCAGCTGTTTCTTTAAGCTTTGTAAATGCTCTTTTTTTTTTTTTTTGGCGAGAGAGAGTTTGTAGGCTGGCCTGGATTGCACAGAGAATGTGGACAGTGATAAATGCAGGAAGTAATGTGAATGGGGTTTAAGATCTCTGTTGAAGGGACTATTCAAAATGAAAATGTGTCCTGCTGGTGAGCAGAAAAAAGTAAATGTAAAGCTTCAGGGTGCAGGCTGGATGGCCCCATGTACCCGTTTGTTTGCGATTAACAGGCAGAAGCCAGTCCCATTTTTCCTTTAAGTAGGTAGGCGCTCTTAAAAGTAGAAATAAAGTGATGGCCTAAAATGGGTTGTCTTAGATTTCTTAGATATTCAAGATAACCCAGAAGAAAAATAGGACTTTACACAACAGGAGGAAGCCTGTAACTTTGAACAGTTTGCCTACAATACTAATTACGATAAACCATATTTAGTTAGTACTTACTAAGTTTCTCACGCTAAGGACACTGTGTTATTTGATTCCTGTAACAATATTATGATCCCATTTTCCAGACAAATCAGTAAAAGCTAGAGACCTAACAGGTGTTGCAAAGCTAGGAAGTGGAGAGAAACTTAGATCTCTTTGTTCTCAGATCTTCTGTTTTTCCAGTGTAGAGCACATCTGGAAAGGAGACTTCCTTTGTGTAGGAGAGAAAGCTCTTTCTAAAATGGGGCTGGGAGGGTTGGGGGGGGGCGGTGAAGCCTAAATCTGGTTATGGGTATCTGCAGATAGTTGGGAGGGCTTTTTATTTAAGTGTTTTATCTGCTTCTCTGCAAAGTCAGAAAGGCCAAATGGTGAGAAAATGTTTCCCCAAAACGTATGACTGCAGCTTTAATGAATGTGTCTGGGGCTGTACATAGACTACCCATAACCAATTAACCTCTAGACTTATGCTGTTTAAGACAAATTGCTATTTAAATGTAAGTCAATCAAAATTATATCAAGTTAAAATTCTGATGTCGTTGTAAGAGTCACCTATTTTTAACAGTCGCCTTTCAAGTGTTCAAAAACCGCATGTAACTAGTGGCTATCATTTTGGACAGAAGAAGAGTAGAACATTTTCATCGTCACAGACAATTTTATTTGACACCAATGCTAGTGTGCACAAACGTTCACAGCTAAAAGTGGGACTTTATTCAAAGAAGGGTCTTCTCTGTGAAGAGCTTCACAGAGGAAGTAGCAACTGAGACGACTCAACAAATCAACTCAAAATTAAAATTAATGCAAAATTAGCCAAGTAAGTGACAAGATGAATTAAAGCGGAGGGAGAAGCCGGGAAAGGCATTCTAGACTGAGGACACAGAGTGATCTTGTGGAATTTCAGTGGTTTTGTAGCTCTGAAGGGTAAGAGGCACGGTGGGGGGGGGGGGTGATGGAAGGTGTGACTAAACATATGAACTGGTGAGATAATAAAAGGCCTTACATATTATTGTGAGGAGTTTAGATTTTTATCTTGGACATGAAGGGGATAGCTTAGGAAATATGTGACCAAATTTTGCAGAATTTGCTCTTGAAAATGTGTGAGAATGAGAATAAAAAGATATTTTGGGAGAGACTAGAGAAGAAAGTAGGCTAAAAAGCTATTTTATTTTATCCTCATGTTTATGACTGCACATAGGGGATCAACCTTAGTGTCCATCAATGGATGAATGGGTAAAGAAAATGTGGTATATATACACAACGGAATTGTTTGCCTTAAAAAAAATTTTACATCATTTGTAGCAACACGGGTAAAACTGGAGGTCATTTTTTTAAGTGAAGTAAGCTAGGCACAGAAAGACAAATATCACAAATATTACTCATATGTGGGAGCTTAGAAAAACTGACTTCATGGAGGTAGAGAATAGAATGAGAGTTACCAGAGGCTGAGAAGAATGTATGTGTGGCAGGGAACAAACAGGTAGGTTGATGGGTACAAAATGCAGTTAGATAGAAGATTTAAGTTCTAATGTTCAGTAGCAAAGTAGAGTGATTACAGATAACAATGTATTGTGTATTTCAACATAACTAGAAGCGGGACTTGAAATGTTCCCAAACATAGAAAGGATAAGTGCTCAAGGTGATAGGTAATCCTAATATCCATACTTGGTCACTACAGTCTACACATGTGGCAAAATATCCCATGCACCCTGTATAAATATGTACAAATATGTATCAATAAAAATAAACTCCTGTAAAAGTTGCACTTTAAGAGAAACAATGCATTCTTGAACCAACACATTGGTGATGACTTGGGAGAGGAGTGGAATTGTAGTAACAATGCTTAGGAAGTGCTGACTGTTAGTTGTGGGAGGATGGCGCGGGGAGAAATCTAGGATGGCTCCGAAAATTCTGCTTATATAACTGTGTGGACGATGAAATCAGGAACCAGAATCCTAAAACAGAAAGATAGGTTTGGGAAGAATGATGAGTGATGTGTTCTGTCTTGGACAAGTTGAACTTGGATATGTTGGGACTTCCCATTGGAGATGTTCAGTAGACAAAAATACAGGCCCTGTGTTTGAGTGAGAGAGTTGGATCGGTGATGTAAATCTGGTTTGAACTTTGATATTGGTTGAAAGACACTCTCTCAAGAGAGCCTATAGAATGAGAAGAGATAATTGTCAAGTATAGGACCTTGGAAAACACTAACATTTGGGGAACAATCAGAGAAAAATGAGCCCTATATTGAAAAGAGATCTCCAGCAAAATGGGAGTTAAGTATGTATTAGAGGTGTTACAGATTTCACAGGAGAAGAGTATTTGTAGAGGAAGGAAGTGGTGAGCAGTACAGGGTGCTGCCGTAGACAAATTTAGTAAGTGGATTTCATTGACATCAACTTCGGAGTTCCATGTTTCAGAGACTGAGGACAAAGGCCAGGCAGAAGGATCTTTGACCGAGTTCTTTAGGTAGATGTTTTAACCAGGGATATTGAAAGTGCCCTTCAATTCAAAGTAAATAGGACACCAATTTTCTTATTCCATTTCTTTGTAAGCACTGTGTTTATACTGTAATTTCCCAGGTTTTGGCCTTTTGACTGATGTGTTTCTAAGTATTTTGCATTTTATGGATTCTTGTTCCTTCAACAGACTTGATGTTTCTCAAGATCTGCAGCCGTGTCTTCTACTTTTAAAAATTCACATCCTGATGCTTGGCAAAAGGATTTCACATTGTATGAGCTCTAGATAAAAGGATTTGGGGCTCTGTTTTTTAAAAAAAATTAATAAACTTCTGCAAAGATCTCCAATGAAAATGTATTAGGCTTATTACCTTTAGTAACCAATTTAAGAACATTTATCCCAAACATCCACATTCTCAGTGACACAGAAGAGTTGTCATACGTATTTTGAAATATTTTCTCAAGCTATGTATCTGTTCAATACAAAGCTTTGGCCACTTGGCTAATTCAAAACAGAAAGATGAAGTGAGGAGTGATCTGATTTTTTGTCATCAACATCATATTCAAGAGCTGTCATATCATGCTTGTGCAATATTATAATAATTAGAAATAATAATAACTTTACAATTCACTGGGTTCCTGTTATATTAGCTATTCCTTGTTTTTTTAGTGTTCACCATGTGTGGGAGGCCAGACACTGTGCTAAACTCTAAAGTGCTTTACAGCATTTATTTGCTAAGGATGTCATTATAGATGGAGGAGGCAGAGACAGAATGGGTAGAAGAATCCTGCCTTCCTCTACATGAATGAAGGCAGAGAAAAGCTCAGACTCTGAATCCCAGCTGCCTGACCCCAAAGTACTCCTTATACTCTTCATGAGTTCATGTATTCCTCACTACAGTCTTGGAGGTAAGCATCGTTAGCACCGCTTTGCAGATGATGAACCAAGGCTATGATAAGTTAAGTAAATTCTCCAGGATTACACAGCCCATAAATAATTGAGCTGGCTTTCCAATTTAGGTCATTGACTCAAAGCCCTTTCTCTTTCCACTGTTTTCCTGGCTTCTAGTCTTCCATCCTTATGAACTGCCATAGCCTTTATTGATAGTGAGGAAAAATAGAGAAATCCAAGGCTGGCCAGGACCCAGAAGATGATCACATCCCTTTCCTTGGTACCTGGCAAGATCGGAATTCTACTTGCTTAGTGTAAGGCTGAAGAAGAATGTTCTTGTATAAGTGACATTAATAGTACTGTATTATAGCAATTTACATGTTTATTGAATGAAACTGGAAAGATATAGAAAAAAATTGAAGTATCTAACATTTTATTTATTAATATTCCTTTTAAAAAGGAAATATATCTATTTGTAGCCCTTCTCAAATAAGTGACATTTCTCATATCTTTAAATATTTTTCTACAATATGATTTTTAAAACAGCTTTGAGTACCATTGGATGGCAAACCATTATGTGCTGAAACTATTTAAGTTTTGTCATTGAAGTTATCAACCTTGGCTAATGTCTATTGTGATTTCCTTATAACCATCTCCAGAAAGTTTCTAGTCAGAGAAAATAACTTTGTAAGTTCTTTGAGATATAGGGCCACATTGCCTTGCAGATAACTTATGCCAGTTGGTGTTCCTACAAATAGAGCGTGAGCATCCATTTTCTATAGTCTTGCCAATGTAATTGACAAAACATGGCATCTCATTGCTACTTTAAAAGAAATTTTTGTTTATAACGGTGGCAGGTCGATCATACTCCTTCACAAAACTCTCCATGTCCTGATCCCCAGAACTTGTGAATATGTCACTTTTAATAGTAAAAGGGACTTTGTAGATGCGATTAAATTAAGAATTTTGATATGGGATATTATCCTGGATTCTGTGGGTGGGTCCAATGTAATTCAAGAGTCCTTATAAGAAAAAGGCAGGAGGGCGAGAATGATAGAAAGAAGATGTACAAAGGAAAGTAGAGGTCGGAGATGAGAGAACATGCCATGCTTTTGCAGATGGGGGAAGGATCCATGAGCCAAGGGATGCTGCATCCTCTAGAAGCCGGACAAGGCAAGCAACAGAGTCTGACTTCCAGAACTAGAAGACACACATTGATGCTGCTTTAACTCACCATGTTTATGGCAGTATGTTATAACAATTTTTTTTCTTATTTTTGCATTTGTGTTTTCCTTGACCCTTTGCTAATTTTTCATATTGCTGATCTTATTTTTTATTTACAAATTTTTAAAGGATCTTTCTTTATTAAGGATAATAACCATCCCTCAGTCATCTGTTGCCAATATTTTCTCCAATTGTTTATCTTTTAACTTTGTTTGCAGTATTTTATGTGTAGCTTTTTTTCTTCATTACAGTCAGCAATAAAGATTATTATGGACTGTCATATCAGAGAGTCCTGGATTTGATTTTAGCTAAAATTTTGGACAAGCTGTTTCATCTTCCTAAGCGTTAACTTTTCTGTCTATAAATTTTGAAAACAATAGTATCTATATTATAAAGATAATTGTGATGATTAAATGAGATAATGCATGTGAAAAATTATCATGTCTCATATTTTGTAAGTAAGGAACACATATATTGATATTCATTTTATTATTATTCTTATCATCTTTCATGGTTTCTTCTTTTATTAAAAATTTAATTTAATTTTCTAATTGATACATACCAGCTGTACATATGTACAGGATACTTGTGATAATTTGATACATGCATACAATGTGTGATATCAAATTATGGTAATGGGGGTATCCATCATCTCAAACATTCACCATTTCTTTGTGCTGGGAACATCCCAATTCTTCTCTTCTAGCTGTTTTGAAATATTCAGTAAATTATTGTTAACTATAGTTGCCCTACTGTGCTATCAAACACTAGAGTGCATTCCTTCTACCTAATTGTATTTTTGTATCCATTAACCAGCTTCTCTTCACCCCTGTCTTCCTCCTATTCTTCCTAGCCTCTGGTAACCACCATCGTACTCACCACTTTCATAAGATCAGTATTTTTTACCTCACACATATGAGTGAGAACATGTGATATTTGTTTTTCTGTGTCTGGCTTATTTCACTTAACATGATGTCCTCCAGTTCTGTCCATGTTGCTGACAATGACAGAATTTCATTCTTTTTTTTATAGCTGAATAATATGATTTCTTCCTTCGCTAATGAACCTGAGTTAGGCCAGGCACAGGGGCTCACACTTGTAAACTCAGTACACTGGGCACATCGGGAGGCTGAGGAAGGAGGATTACTAGAGCCCAGGAGTTTGTGAGACCCCGTCTCTACAAAAAATTCAAAAGTTAACTGGGTATCATGCCTTGTACCCGTAGTCCCAGCTACTTGGGAGGCTGAGGCGGAAGATTTGTATGAGCCCAGGAGATTGAGGCTGCAATGAACCAGCATCATGCCACTGCACTCCAGCCTGCGCATCAGAGAGAGACCCTGACTCAAAACAAAATAAAACAAACCCAAAACCCTGAAGTAGGAGATTTCGCATTTTATTGCTGATCCATTCACGTTCTTTACGTAGTTAAGAACTTGCCTTTTCAGTCTGTATCACATAATTCCCATCACAAATTACTGCCATTTTCTCAAGTCTTGGACGTTAAAGAAGAATAGTAGGTCACTCTCCTTTTTATTCTGACCCATGATGAATTTGATAACCTGCCATTATAGTTAGCTGGGAAGCCTGGCTGCTGATGGATGCCTTGCTCTTTTATGTTTGAACTGGTAGATGAGGAAGAAAGAGGCAGAAAGAAGGCTCTTCCCGTCATTCGCTCAACTGAGCCTGCAGAAGATCATTTCCATTTGGATCTGAGTAATGGCAGGTGATGAAACTGACAGTAAGTTCCAGGCTTATCTAACAGCTGGCTCAAAGGTGATATCTGTATAAATGTGAGCGCGAATCCAAGCTTTTTGCAAAATAAAACTTTTTAGAAGTCAAACATCTGTTAAAAGAACGCAGAATTCTAGGCAATATGTATCCAGAAGCAAGTTGTATAACCTGCCAGTGCTTTTAGTTCTCATGATTTTTCAAATAAGTTTGTTTTTGGAAGGGGTGGGGGTGGGTAGAAATAAGTATAAATGTCTTTTTAAAATACTCCAAGTACTTTGGGTTTTCTTCTCTTTGATTTTGGATCAACATCGATTTGGCAGGATTTGGAAACAGATTTCTTTTTTCTAAGAGGGAAAAAACTTTATTTAGTCCAAAGTGTTTTATTCTCTTTATCAGAAGAATTCTGAGGTCATTATCACGGAAAATGACAATTTGATTCCTAAGAGAGAAGGTCAGTATTTTTTCTGTTCAAAGATCCAACTTCAGATTATTTTCTCTGTGATTTGAGGGATTCTGCTTATCCTCTGTTCTCCTGTCAGTATTCTCACACACACACACGTGTGCACACACACACGATTGTAAATGGGCTCCCTCATACCTCCTAAGCCTTTGATTCGAAGTGACAACAACTTTTGCATGATTACTTAATCTCAAGTAGCCTATACAGGAGCATCTGTCGATTATCTCATATCCCAAGAGTTGGGGGTAAAAGAGGAGATAAAGCAGAATTACTCTTTGACATCACAGTACTAGGTATGATGTACGCTTAAAACACAAGAGCAACCCTGGGCATCTATTTCCTCCTGTTTTATATGGAGTATCTTCTCTACTCAATTGCCCAGAATGTACTTGGTAATCCATCTTACTAAAATGGTATGTTATTTCATTGGGATGCTTTTCATTAGCCCAGAACTCTAGTTGCCCACCACACTCTCCCTTCTCCTGACCTCCTGATGGAGATATCGAGCTTACCTGTCATATTACCGCCCTCTTTCCCAGGATGCTGCCTTCTCCCTCATGCTTTAGGGCCAGTTCCCTCATGCTTTCACGCTCTCTTTCTTTGAAAGCTCTGGTGCCAGAATTTTGACTCCTCGGGTGTCAAACCTGTTCTCTGTATTTTCCTACTCAGGACCAGTCCCTGTCTTTCTGTGAGTAATGCTATCTTGTTTCTCTTACCACTTGGATACCCTTACACTTTCCTCTTTCTCTCATGGTCCTCCTCTGATTCTTTGTTCTAGCGTGACTCTGGATTCCCGTGGATATGTACCTACTCATATGGATGTCAGAGTCAGTAGTATTTCTGTTTTCTGTTACAGTTGTGCCAGAGGTACCTGCTATGGTCGATTTTACTGACTCTGTTGACCGGCATGGTGTTTGGTGGATGTGTGGAGAGATTGAGATTGAGGTATACACCGTTATGTATGTAGTATGGTTTTACTGGTGAAAGTAAAATAAATTGGAGTCTCTCTTTTGCCACTTTTAATGTAGGGCATTTCACCATGCCCCTTTTGCAAACCTTACAAAGATCCTTATATGAACTGCATGCAGATGTTCGAGTCCTACATCCTGGTTGATAGAGCTGAGATGCATTGCCCATATATTCAGTTATAAGTAGAAAAACATATCAGCTTTGAGATGCGGACATTCTCCTCCATCTGAGTCCCACAAATGTTTTCAGTTGAATCACTTATGGCTCTGGAAGTTTTCTTGAATGTATTGAAGGTTCTAAGACCTTGCAACCAATAACAACCTAAGACCCGGGCAAAAGGTATTTTCTGGGCTCTGGATTTTAGAGGGTCATGCATAACACACAGGCACATACCCACAATTTAATAAAGAACACACAGAATTCTTTGTCATTTGGGATATAGGACTTGGTGTTTGTACAGTATGACCAATAACCTTAAATATCTGCTCTTGTAACCAACATTGTTCTAGCCCTAGAGCAAAGCTACTCCATATGTCTTGCTGTATGGCCAAAGAAAGGAAGAAAGAAAGAAAGAAAGAAGAAAAGAAGGAAAAAACATTGTGTCCAAAGGCCGGCGAGATTTGTGGATCATACCCCTGCTGACACCAGAGATGGATGGGCACTGCTTCAGAGTGCAAGCAAAATTGGATCAGCAGAAAGACTTAATGTAGAGGAAAAATAATTCAATTAGCAGGTCAAATAATATGATATATTATCATATAGTATGGTTGGAATAGATTCTTGCATAATAAAATATCATTTCCCAATAGAGTCAAACATTTGTTTTCTCGTTTCTCTTCATTTTTATTTGTGATTCAAGAGGAACTCCCAAATTAGTGTAAGATTTGCAAGCTGAGAAATAAGTTACAATATTAAACAATCCATATTAAGTTTAAATTTATATATATGTCAACAACTTGCATGATGTGTGATATTGATTATTTACAATGCTGACTGGACTGATCTTAAATACTAGAATTGCAAATAATTTTATTTTTATAAAAGTATTTTAAATTTTCTTTTAATATTTTAATGTATATTTTTAAATACTTAGAAAATATCTTTTGAAAGTCTATTCTATTTTATGTATTCAATTATTTTTATATCTTACACATTATTTTCTTTTCGCTAAATGAAAATACACCTAAATTTGCATCCTTTGAATGCAATTACATTTTATGTTTTAATCCTTTAGTCACTTCTCAGTTAGATATTTGCTCAATTCTCAATCCCATGACAACCACAACTTTATGCATTTCTTATTTTGTCACTATGAAGGTCTATCTGCCAAAGTTTGGAGATAGGCTTATAATCAAGCTTCATTTGTACCATTGTTCTAGGCCCTGCAAATATTAAGAGCTGGTTTGCCTTTAATCTATCTTTGTAACTTAGAGATTTTCATTCTGTTATTCAAAAAATTTTTTTGTATGTCAAACAGAAGTCTTTCCCAGTTTATCTTAAGTCATTTCTTCTTATACTTAGGTATACGGCCCCCACACTCATTTACATACATATGGTGAGCATTATCAGACATGTTTTAGGAAATGCATCTTACCAACAATTTTCCCTAAAAATGAGAATTTGAGACTTGTGTTTGAGTTCTTACATTTTTGTGATTAATTTTTCAGGTCTTATCTCCCCACCGCATACAAAGGTATTTCACTCTCTCTGAGACGTTCAAGAGGACTCCATGATGCTGTTATTAGAATAGCATTGAAAACATACGTATAGCTGAAAATAGAACCTAACAGAAATGTACTGGAAATACATTTTGCAGATTAAGTACTCATGTTTCAGCAGTTGATCTAAACTCGAATTTTGTTTGGCTTGTGCACTGTTAAGTGACTGTGTGGAGAGTGAAATAAGCTTAGCTGGCTTGGGAGTTTGGGTTCTGTCTTCTAAGGACTCTGCCATGTTAGCTGAAGGCTTAGCTGCTCATCTGTGAAATACAGAGCTTCTGCTTCCAAACTACTACCTGTCTCACAGACATGCTGTGATGTTTCAATGAAAAGAACTTTGAGCTCTTTGGGGAAAAAAAGGATGCTCTTTATAAACAGAGAATTGTTACCAAAATGTTCTTTTCATTAGGTCTTTGGATCCCCTTATGAAAGTCAAGTCTACCTAATGGATGGGGATTTATAGATAGCCATTTGTAAAAGCAAATCCAAGCACACTCAAACATTAAATAAACACAGATGCATAAATGAGTTTATGAAATTTCCCAACAGTGGTACAGCCTGTACCTGGAAATTGACGGAGGGGACTGATTTTTCATAACTCTAATTATTCTCACTCTCTACCATACATTTGAGACTTAAACTGCCTGTGCTTGCCAGCACTGAAATGGCAATCCTTTTATAAAACTCTTAACAGTTCTCCAAGGGCAAGGAAAAATTAGGAACAGATTGTCTAAAACTGGGTCTATGCTGGCCTTCAACTTTTTTAGAGATTTAAAAATCTCATGTGGATTGCCGCAGATACCAAGCAATAATCCTGAAGGACACACAGCTAGTGACTTGTAAGCTAAATGTGTAAACGTTTGCAATTTCTCATAGATTTGAGGAATTACTATAGAAACAGTTAAGCTTTGGGGGCATCTGAGAGCTGCCTAAGGTTTTGTTTTAGTATGTACAGACACTCCCTGAAGGATAACTCCGCAATATAGACCAGAGGGCACTGATCAAAGGTCCTGACTTTTAGGTTTTTATTACTTCATCCCTCATTAAGTCCTTGAATGACAAAAATAAAAGGAGACTCTAACGATGACAATGAAACATTTTGATTTGGATTATCTACCCCGGTGGCCCTTTTCTCCCAAGTTGACCAAGCTGTTGCTCAACCCTCTGCTTGACTCTCACTCGCAACGGCCATCTTTTGTTACCATTTGGCAAAAGTTTTCTGCCCTAAATGTTCCTGTCTTGCACAATGGAAATGGTAACCATAAGGTCTCAATCAAATTGTCATGTGAATTATTTTACGTTTCATGAGGAAGATAAAAATAAACTAGATTGGGATTGGAAAAATCACTTCATATCATCAACCTCAAGTAGTCTTCATCTGTAGCCATTCCAGAGATGTTTCATCTACTTTCTAAGTTATCATTGCATCCTCTCCTTGACAGTGACTCAGGCAATCCTCTATTGCCCAATTCTGGTTACAACTTGGGAGGTTATTGTGGTTGGTTTGTTTTTAATTTCTTGCCCAATCTTTCCATTTTTAGTTCCAGACTATTGCTTTTAACCACTTTCAACTATCCCATTCTTTACAGAATGACATAGTACTATATACAATCTAGCTCATGTATTTTTCAATCTGATTCCAGGGTGGCTACATCATACCCATCGTCTCCACACATTGCAAGTGAGAGATTGTTTAAACAATTTCTTTTTATCCTCCTAGTGATCTCATTTTGGAAATTCACAATTGTTATTGCATTGATTCCTTATAACAGGTGATGTTAAGCTCCCCTCTGGGAGATGAGGAAGCTGAGGGCAAGGGGATTCAGTCAACTAACTACTCAAGGTCATTCATTGTGCAATTGATGGTTCTAGTACCTTGAATCCAAGTCTGACTGACCCCAAAACCCATTTCTATCTGTTATACACCTGCCTCCCCACTTACCTGATTTAATGCAGTCTTATCTGTATTTTCCTTTATCTACCTCTCAAAAAGTCATACTACCAATATTGATTCCTATTTTGCATTCTAAACACAATTTTATTTCATTTGCCTCTGAGTTCTTCCTATTGTCAAATTTCATTTTGTACCTGGGCTGTATGTACATCTCATCTGTCTCTGTCCTTCTCTCAGGGAAGTGCACATGTTTGAAAGGTTCCAGAGCCATGCATTGTACCATCATTCCTTAGATGCAGTGAATCTAAAATACCACTCAAAAATGCAATGTCCACAGAAACTTTAGGCAGATTATTAAAATAAACAAATATGCTTTATTCCGAGATCCAAGAAAAAAATTTTAATCTTTTGGCTCAAAGAAAACATGTCAATGGTCAGAGTACATTTCCCATGGAGATCTGTTGCCATTTAAAGCATTTTTAGAATGTTATGTAATTATCATTTATTCTTAGCCTGATGGTTCTTTATCAAATATGCAGCCATGGTTCTAAGCATTTGACTTGGTTGTGAGCAGTTGCTCATTTGGCCAGAAATACCCTGTTTGTTGCAAATTTGGACTAGGAGTAGCTCTTTCAAGTGTTACCTTTTGCGAAAACGGTGCTGCAATTCTTT
This sequence comes from Tarsius wallacei, assembly GCA_963574415.1. Taxonomy (NCBI): domain Eukaryota; kingdom Metazoa; phylum Chordata; class Mammalia; order Primates; family Tarsiidae; genus Tarsius; species Tarsius wallacei. The sequence goes on from CAUYQG010136077.1 coordinate 25,802, forward strand.
AATAAACTGTGGCTATGTGAGTAGGAATATAGCAAATGAAACAAACATAGCAAATGACTGCAATTTTTTCCAAGTGACATTTCATGGTCAGTTTCAATCATGCAGCATGGCTGAATATAAGGGACTAGCTTTTACTTTTTTAGAATTCTTTGTATCCTGCAGCATGTTTTACTTTAATGAAAGTGAGGCTATCATTTCAAATACTTCCGTCATCTGTATGAACCTGGTTTCCATCCAGGTAGCATCACATGCTGCCTACTGACTTAACTTTGTGTGCCGTAACTGCATCCAGCAACAACAACAAAGTTGAAAAGTTACCAAGATCTCAAAAAGAATGCTTCTATCACTACCTCCAGATTTCTTTTTTGCTTAATTCATAGCATTTACTTCCTAGAATAAATTTGCCCTGTTCAATGAGCAGCTGCACAATTCATTAGAGAATGGCCAGGAATGCAGGAATGCCCCCAAATACCCTTTTTTGTTGTCTTAATTTTATTTTAACGTAATAGAACTAACACAGGTGCAGCCAGTGTTTTTATAGTGGTAGTTCTGGGCTCACATTAATTTTCTGTCAAATCATTGAGTAGATGGAGCTGCAGGTTGCCAATCTCTCTAAGTTGATGAACTGATCTATTTCCATTACAAGTTACTTTTCTAATATTCCTGATTTATATTATTGGGGTTTTTTTATTTAAGAAAGTTAGCCTTTAGTTAAGAATTGCAGTATATCATCAAACTGGATGCAAGGGGGAAGGGGGTGGGGAGGAAGGAGAGGGGAGGAGCACGGAGGGAGGGAAAGGGGAGGAGGCAATGATAAGACATTATTAAAAGTTGAGTTATATAACGTTGCATAGATGCTGTTAAAGGCAGAGGTAGTAAATACTCCAAACTTGTCGCTTGACGCTGTTTATGTCTATTGTATCCATGTGGTGGAAATATGACGTAATGGTGTACTGTGTATTCAGTTGACCTCACACTGGTAGCTGGACATGGTCTATGGTGGGAATATCTACACTGTGGAAATTGGAAAACACTTTAAATCAGACTACTGTCAAGTGATTACCGACACATCACTAGGCAGCATCACGTATGCCAAAGAATAGACCAGAGAAAGAACAAACCTGTTTAGGTATTAATGCAAGTACAGCTAGAACAAGGAATTAGATTGGGGAGTGGAGGCTGGAGAGATTCTTCACAGATTTAGAGGACTCTAGAAATGTGAAAATCCTTGGAGAATACCTGATTTAACAACTGGATTTCACAAATGAGAAAAGTGAGGCTTCGTATGGTAGTAATTTTCCCAAAACTGCACAGCAAATAAATGGCAGTCAGGGCTTGAATTAATGGCCCAGGACTAGTTCAACTATATTGTATACCGTTTTTCTTCTCTTTCACACATTTCAGTGAAATGCCTGAGAGCAATCATCAGCCTCATTTTGCACTTTGTTCATGACAAGTACTGAGTGAATGCCTCTTAGGTGACCCACAAAGAAGGCCATCAGAGCTGGTGTAAGACCGAGTATGTAGATGGCAGCAAACTGCTGCCATTCTGACAGAACAGCGTTTCTGCTCCTTGAAGCATGTTACTCTCCTGCCCCCAAATGAATGGCACATATTTCAATCTTAGGTAAGCAGACTGCATTGAAAAGTGGACAAAGAGGCACAGTGAACTAGGTATTTTCAAATTACATCCCAGAATCTCCAAGGTTCCATTAGAGGTGTCTCTGGGGACGCAGTGTTTGGGGAGGGGGTGAATGGGTGGGTTCTCTCCACCCCATTCAATCTTCCTTCAAATGCTCAGCTTTATTTTTTATACTGGATTTCTGAATAGCATTTCTATTAAAAAAAAGTTTTCTGTTAAAATCAATGAATTTTTAAAAGGAACTATATTCTGAATAGCATTTCTATAAAAAAAGTTTTCTGTTAAAATCAATGAATTTTTAAATATTAGTGGAAGAGCATTATTTTTTGAAATAAGGCAGTCCTGGAATAAAATGACCGGTACGACCTTGGGAAAGCTGTTTAACCTCTCTACCTTGAAAAGTATATATGATAATTTCTACAAACCAGGGCTTTTGTGGGGGCTGAAAACATGAATCATCAAGGCTCCTAATACCATGCTTGGCGCATGGGAGACATTATTTTATGGTGATGACTATAGCTGTTCCACTAATAATACAGAAGTCTTGAGCTTGGTAACCTAATTTCTAAACAGTAGCTTTATAAACAAACTCCATCAAGTTGACCATCCTTTTCAGTTTTGCACAATAGTGTTTAGAAATGTGTTACTTCTAGACTGTTCCTAATGGAAACTTTCAATTCCAAACAGAGAAAACAATAGCAACAATAATAATTTATCTTTTGGCTCTCAATGGCTCTTCACATCTTTCTTGTTTGAACTTCAAAATTATCCAACTGGGTAAAAGGACAAACATTACTCTCTCCATTGTACAGATTAAGAAATGGAAGCAGAGGGGAAAAAACGCCTCATTAATCAGAGTTACTATCAGTCTCACTGTCATTTTTCCTCCCTCTGGGCTTCTTAGTTCCAAAGCTGGGCTTACTAATTTTCTTATACGTAAGGCCACTCTCACTCTAGTTTTCTGACGAATGATGACCTGAGAAGTGTTGAAACAAATATCAGTTCCAATCCCACCCACCCCCACGTGGCCTATGAGTCTTCCTTAAGTTTTCTGTTTCGGGTGACCTGGAATTTTCCCTGAGTTATGCTTCTCTGTTACAGTTTCTCTGCTCCACTGAGAGAGTTTCTGTGCCTGATACCTCATCAGGGTTTCCCGCATGTTGGAATCGCCTCCTACTTTGTCTTGCGACGCCGGTACAGTTCACTCGCGAAAATGAGACTGGGATTTCCGATGATATTGAGCTGACTCATCTTCCAGTTGTTCTGCTTCCATCCCATCCTCCTAGCATCTCCCTCCCCTCTCTCCCTCTCCCAAATCCGAGCAGCTTTAGGACTCCCCTCCTCTCTCTAGACTATCTCACAGCCATGCCTCACTATAGTCTATCAGATGTGTTCCTCATACATCGATCTGGCGGCAGGAACTGAGCAAAACATGAAATCGAAGCTCTCGTTATTCTTAACCCAAGGAAAGAGGATTGTTGGTAAAACTGTCAGCAACAGAAAGAAACATAATTTATCATATATTAAGAATTATGGGACGTCTCTACCCAGGAAGCTGTATTTTAGGCATGGGAAAATAAGGGTGAATAGTGTGAAAATACATTAATGGAGGGCACAAGCGTTCCTCTAAGAATGACCCTAGGTAATATTCAGGATAGTTATTTATAGATCTGGAGACTAAATATCGAAAAGGCAAGGACTTAGGCATTTTGGGAAAATATTATTTTAGGCGAAAAGAGAGAAAGGACACACAGAGATGGTTAGCCGAGGCCGTACCATGCAAGGGAAGTAATAGAGGATATGATATGAACAGAGAATGAGAAAGGGTTATGGAGAACTTTGGAAGGGTGGAAACTTGGACTTTCCAAGATGGGGGGGTGGGGGCGAATGGTGGAGCAACGTGGTTAGAACTGAAGTTTGAAATCAGACCTGGCCAAGAATCCATTCATGGCATGTTAGGAACGATGGATGAAAGAACAAGTGAGATGAAAGGAAGGGAAATTGAGTCATAGGCCCCCATTCCAAATATTCACTGCTGAAGGGAATTGAGCAAACAGCACAGCTTAAAAAGAACTCGTGACTGGATATACTCAAGGAGAGTGAAACCCCTTTCTTCCAATTCCTTCTTGAAAATATAAACAACATGCAAATTCAAATAAAAAAAATTCTTCCTGTGTCACGTTGAGAAACCTTCTGTTTTCTTTGTTGGTATGACTCACTCGAGACTATTCCTACAAGAATGCAATTTGTAGGGATGGGCAGACCTGTTGGGGAAAAAACAAGAACCTCTCTGGAATGTTTACCCGTTCTTAGGACCATAGATTTTAATAGTTTTTTTTTTTTTTTAAACAGAGATCTCTATTCCTTTTAAAAGACTCAATTAGTTTAGGTTTATAGAGGAAAAAATGTCTCAGATATCACAGCACAACTGGGGTGAGGTACAAAAGACATCTCAGAATAGTTCTTAAAGAAGCAATGGTTGATGTTCAATGACTTTAAAGAACAACCACACTTCTCTAGCTAAAGTCTTACTTACCCAAGCGGATGCAGAGAAGCAGGTACACTTAGTGAAGGAGTGGAATGAAGGATGGATATTTGGGAAGTGCACATCCAGGAATAAAGAAAAATTGGAGAGTTTATTAATCATAGCTAGATGGTAGAAAAGAAGGTAGTCAGGAAAGAAAGAGGTAGCCATAGCTCAAATCCAATCAAAGAATCAAAGTCTTTTATTTCACACAAAATATTTTTATGGTTCAAAGTATCTGTGTGTGAGGGCTTAAATGTGTAAGTTTGTGGGTACTGTGTAAAAAAATGATCTTCCTTCCACAAACCTAAAATCCGCATTGAAAATTTTGGAACAGACATAGGAGAAAAACAAAAATTAAGTTCTCTGTAGATTTACAAATGCTGTTAGAGGATTGGTGCCCTTATTTTTTTCTTGTGTTTTTTTTTTTTTTGTTGTTGTTGTTGTTGTTGTTGTTGTTTTCTTTTGGGGAAGGGCAGAAGTGAAATTATGTGATCTTGATTTTGGAACATTTAATCACGCCATACTTTATAAGGTGTTGCACTAAAAACAGGGAAAAAACATTTAATAATGCCTTTTGACATTCCTTCCTTGCCTATCTTCCATTCCTAGAGAGAAAAATCTAAGGTCATGGTGGGTATTTGAAAAGAAATGATAATAATTCAATGACATGAGAGAGCAGGAGGGTGAGAGAAGAAAGGCCAGAGAGTGGGTCTGGGGAGCACACTGGTACGTTGAGGACCGTGTGTGAAGTCTCTGAGCCAAGTGGTGGGAGGTAGGATAGATGGCATTTTAAAGGGTACCCTAGCAATACAAATCCATTGGTTTAATTTGAACCTGTCCCTTAAGAATTTTTTCTGAAAGCACTTACACTAAAACAAGAATAACGTTATTTGAGGAGAAGGTATGCAATCTTTCCTAGTTCTTTTCTGAAGCCAAACACAAGTCATATGTACTTAGTTCTTTCTAAATGTGTTCTATTTCTTTACAGTAAGTAAAATTGCATTTACCAGTGCTTTGTGACTATGGCTATGTGTGTTTTATCAAATTTGCACAGCATATTTGCGACGACCTAACTTCAAATACAGTTATATGGCATACAAAACATTAATTTTGGAGACTCCCTGAGAAACACATCCAAGAGATATTGAGTCATCCTCTTGAAGAGACTGAAACCAAGATTGACAGGAGGCCTTGATGACTGTTAAGAAAAGACATGAAATTTATACTGAGGACCATGGACAGAGAATATGGTGGGTCCGCATGTGAGCCCCAAATCAAAAGTCTCAAGAACAAAGTCTGAAATGTTGGCTTTTCCATGGTGGCTGTTTCTCATATGGGCAACCCTGTGATCCAGGTTAACAGCAGAGAGGCACTTATTTAACAACAATTAAGGATTCTTTTTAGCCTGCCAAAGAAGGCCAAATCCTGTCCAGATAGGAAAATTCTTGTAACATTCAATGTGTTACAAGACTGTGATTGACATATGTGATTTTCCTCTTCCATTTGTAGATGAGTTATATTTCTGGAAGAAAGCAAACTTCTCTTACATTATCACTGAATTTATTTGCATTCACAGTCTTGATTTCCTAACAATACTGCAAGCTCTTTGAGCCTGGACAAGGCTTTATAATTTTATACTTCTTCATGGCACTTAGGATAAGGATAGGCACAGAGCAGTTGTTAAATACACTTTTTTGGTTGATAAATATAAATTGAAAAGCTGCATAACTGAGTCAAAGACTCAGTTAATTCACAATTCTAGAAGCTTAGAGTTGTAAATCTGTTAAAGTCAAATTGCTTTGATCACGCAATGAAAGTGAGCTGCTTTTTTTTTCAGCAGGGTTTGTTTTGCAATCCAAATTTTTTGGATTTTGCTTTGAAAAAGGTTGAAATGAAAGACATGGCAGTGAATCAGCAAGTTAAGAAGGTTAACAATTAGTCATAACTTTAATAGATGAGACAATTACACCATCTCTACCTTTTAAAAATAACCACATTTTTAATTGGAATTTAATCATAAAGGTCAGAGGTAGTGTAAGTTTAGAAAATCAGAAACACAGTCTGTGTTGGCAAAACTGCTTCAGCTCAGATGTGTGAAGTTGACCAAATTAACTGAAACAGATGGTGAGAGGCTTTTGTTCCTTAAATGATCAATTGCTGATTAAATGATTTTAATGATCTTTAATATTTCAAGACTAGGTCTCAGAACTCAGGCTTGTAAATATGCTTCCATTTGTTTGTTCCTTAAAATGCCCTATGAAATATCAATCATTTGCTTTTCTGTTTTAACAAAGCACAATATGAGGATTAAAAAAAAATTGGTGCCTAAGTTTTGAGTGCTTTGGTGGAACATGTGAATATTCTGCTTTTTGATACATTTAGATCCCAGTGAGCCATCCATTTTGAAAGTACTAACTTCAGACAAAAATATCGACTTTATTTATTTATTTTAGAGACAGCATCTGCTCTATTGCCCAGGCTGCTGGAGTGCAGTGGCACGATCATAGCTCACTGCAGCCTCTAATTCCTGGGCTCAAGCGATCCACCCACCTCAACCTCCTGAATTGGTGGGCACCCACCACTATGCCCAGCTAAGTTTTAAAGTTTTGTCGAGATGGTGGTCTCGCTATGTTGCCCAGGCTGATCTCAAACTCCCAGACTCAAGTGGTCCTGCCCCCTCAGCCTCCCAAGTGCTGGGATTACAGGCGTCAGTCACTGTCCTCAGCCAAAAAATATTAACTTCAGATGACAGCTCCTGTTCTTGCTACCTATTGCTCATAACAAATGACTCTAACACTTAATGACATGATACAGCAATCATTTTATCATGTTCATTATTTTGTGTATCAGGAATTAGAACAGGACACACCCATCTGGGATTGCTGACCTGTGCTCCATGATGATTGGGGCCTCAGGTGGCATGGCCGTGGCTCTAATGACTGGAATTGCCTGGCATGGCTAGATTGAGTATTGGTATGGGCTGTTGGTTGTCTTACTTAATTCTTCTCTATAATACTTCTATTGGGCTGAAATGTCCAAGATGCCCTCTTTACTCATCTGTCTGGAATTTGAACTAGGATGACTGGAACAGGTAGAGATGGCCAGGCATTCTTTTTTCCCTTTCCTCCCTTTCTTTCTCCCCCCGCCTTTTTTCTCTTCCTCTCTCCTCCTCCTTCTTGTTTTCTCTCTCTCTCTCTCTCTCTCTCTCTCTCTCTCTCTCTCTCTCTCTCTCTCTCTCTCTTACTTGACTAGCTTGGATTTCCTCACAGCATGGTGGTTTCAGGGAAGTCAGACATCTTACATGGTGGCTGGCTTCTCTGAAAAGAAGCTTTTCTATGGAGAGCATGCCAGAATGCCCAGGTGAAACTGCAATACTTCTTATATGCTAACCTCAGAAGTCCTGAGATGTCACTTCTACCTTGTTCTATAGATCAGACAAGTCATAAAAACCACACGAGGTTCAAAGGAATGGATGGAAAGACGTGATGAGGTATGGCTTATACATATACAAAGAGGAAAGGGGTGACCATTTGGAAGATAATTGACCACATTTTTTTATGTGTTTGTTTTATTTTATGAACTTGATTTCTCTAATAAAACATTTGTCTTTGCCATCAGGCCTTTAAAAAACAAAAACAAAAACAAAAAACATTATATGTTCTTTCTGTAGTTCCACATGTGCTATCTTTTTAAAGCACCAAGTATCATGGGATCAGTATTTAATCATCAATTTTCTATTTTGAGTCCAAGATACTACTCCAAGTTGCTTTTCTCAGTCTCAAATCCACAAATATAAAGAAATACCCTTAATTTTCAGGGATTCTAATGACTAAACTTTTTCAATAATGCCTTTATTTGCAACAATATCTTCAGCAACTAACACTGTTTATGCTAGGGCATTTCAAAGGTTATTAAATCCAATTGTACTGTACATCAGAGCTTAATTTTTTTTAAGTTTAGTGGATCTCAGCTCGAGAGTTGATCTAATTATTTGATTTATTTGAGTTTTAAATCCATTGAACAGAGACAGTCAGGTCTTATGTCACGTAGACCCATTTTGCTATCAAGAATATATATATATGTATATATATTATACATATGTCTTTTATAAGTGTTGCTCTTGCCAATTTGGATTAAATTACTGTACAGAGTTGGCTCCAGGGAAACATTTGAATCAGGCAAAATTGGTCTTTGATGTTTTATATTTCCCTTTAAGGACTTTTTATTTCCCATGATGTCCTACTTTTTGGATTTCTAGAGTTCTTGATAGCACTTCATCTTTCCCATACAGGCGTCTGTAGGAGGTGCTTACGTAGAGATAAATTGCCATTCGTGAGGTCAAAGACAATGAATAATTAAATGGTTCCATTTTTGGAATTCTGGGAATGTAGATTCTTTCCCTTACAAGAAAACCCAACTCAAATTAGTTTAAATCAGAAGGAATTATGTGTACAGTACGATGACGACAGTCATGGCTTATTTCACTGCACTGGACTCTATTAAACTTCAGAGATAATGTGTGTGTGTGTTTTAAAACAAATTGAAGATTTGTGGCAACCCTGCATCAAACAAAGTCTTTTGGCAGCATTTTTTTCAATAATATGTGCTCACTTTGTGTCCATGTGTCACATTTGGGAATTCTTACCATATTCTTACCATATTCCAAACTTTTTTTATTAGCATTATGTCTGTGATGTTGACCTGTTATCAGTGATCTTTCATGTTATTACTGTGTTATTATTGTGTTTTGGGATACCAGAAACTGCCTGTACAAGACAACAAATATAATCAATAATTGTGTGTGTTCTGACTGTTTCACCAACTGGCCATTCCCCCACCTCTCTCCCTCCCCTCAGGATTCCCGGTTACCTGAGTCTCAACAATATTGAAATTAGGTCATTTAATGACCCTACAATGGCCTCTAAGTGGTCTGGTGAAGGGAGGAATCACATGTTTCTGGCTTCAAATTAAAAGCTAGAAATGATTAAGCTTAGTGACAAAGACAGGTCAAAAGCTGAGATGGGCAGAAAGCTTGGCTTCTTGTTCTAAACAGTCAGCCAAGTTGTGAATGCAAAGGCAGAGTTCTTTTTAACAAAATCGGAAATGCTGTTGCAGTGAATATATGAATGATAAGCAAACAGGACAGCCTTACTGCTGGAATAGAGAGAGTTTCAGTGTCTGCGTAAAAGAACAAACCAGCCATAATATTCCCTGTGGCTGGAGCCTCATCCAGAGCACGGCCTTAACTCTAAACTTCTTTGAAAGTTGAGAGAGGGGAGAAAGTTGCTAAAGAAAGGCGGTAAACTTGCAGTGGTGGGTTCATGGGGCTTAAGGAAGGAAGCTGCAAGGTGAAGCAGCAGACCCCGATGGAGAAGCTGCAGTAAGTTATCCAGAAGATGTAGCTAAGATAATTGACGAAGATGGGTACTACAAACAACAGATTTTCAATGTAGATGAGACAGCTTTATATGGGAAGAAGATGCCATCTAGGAGTTTCATAGCTAGAGAGAAGTCACCGCCTGGCATCAGAGCTTTAGAGGACGTGCTGACTCTCGGACGCTAAAGCAGCTGGTGACTTTCAGTTGAAGGCATCGCTCAAATACCATTCCAAAAATCCTAGGCCAGGCTCGGTGACTCAGTCTGTCATCCTAGCACTTTGGGAGGCTGAGTCGAGTGGATGGCCTGAGCCCACAGTTTCGAGACCAGCCCGGGTAACTTGGCAAGACCTTGTCTCTACAATACCTCAAAAATTAGCCGGGCATGGTAGCACATGCCTGTAGTTCTGGCTACTTGGAAGGCTGAGGCGGAAGGATCACCAGAGCCCAGTGGGGCGATGCTGGGGTGGCCGTGAGTGTGCCACTGCACTCCAGCCTGGGCAACGAAGTGAGATTCCGGCTCAAAAAAGAAAGAAATTCTAAGGCCCTTAAGAATTATGCTAAATCTACTCTGCCTGTTCTGTTTAAATGGAACAATAAAGCCTAGATGACAGCACATCTGTTTACAACATTGTTTATATTTTAAGCCCACTGTTGAGACTTACTGTTAAAAAAAAAAAGTTTCTTTCAAGATATTATGGCTCACTGGCAATGCACCTGGTCACCTACTAACTCTGATGGTGACATACAAGTATGTTAATATTGTTTAATAACTGCTAACACAGCATTTATTCTGTAGCCTGTGGCTCAAGGAGTTATTTTGATTTTCAAGATTTATTTTTTAAGAAATACATTTCATAAGGCTATAGTTGTCGTAACTATTGATTCCTCTGGTGGTCTGGGCAAAGTAAATTGAAAACCTTTCGGGAAGAAAACATCATTTTATTATTTGTTTGTTTGTTTGTTTGTTTTTGATTAGTAGTTGCTCACTCTGTCGCCCAGGCTGGAGTGCAGTGGCACACTCACGGCCAGTGCAGCCTTGGCCCACCAGGCTCAGGCAATCCTTCCGCTTCAACCTTCCCAGCAGCTGAAACTACAGGCGCACGCCACCATGCCCGGATACTTTTTTGATCTATTGTAGAGACAAGGTCTCGCCAAGTTTCCCAGGCTGATCTCGAACCCCTGGACTCAGGCAATCCTCGCGCCTCCGTCTCCCGTAATACTGGTATTTCAGGTGTGGGCCACTACGCCCGGCTAGGAATATATCATTTTAGAAGCCATTAAGAACAGTCATAATATTAACATTAGCAGGAGTCTCGGAGAAGTCAATTCTAACCCTCATGAACGACTTTGAGGAGTTCAAGGCTTCAGTGGAGGAAGTATTTGCAGATGTGGTGGGAATAGCCACAGGGGTTGCATTAGAAGTGGAACCTGAGGATGCGACCGAATTGCTACAGCCTCGTGATTAAACTTGAACAGATGAGGAGTTGCTTCTTATGGATAACAAAGAGAGTAGTCTCTTGAGGTAGAATCCACAACTGGGAAAAATGATGTGAAAATGCTTGAAACGGCAACGAAGGATTGAAAGTACTGTAGAAACAGTTGATAAAGCAGCAGCAGAATTTGAGAGGATTGACTTCAATTTTGAAAGAAGTTCTACTGTGGGTAAACTGATACCAAGTAGCATCGCATACGACAGAGAAATCTTTTGTGAAAGGAAGAGTCAATCAGTGCATAAACTTTATCGTTGTCTTATTTTAAGAAATCGCCACAGGTACCCCGACCTGTAGCAACTGCTACCCTGATCAGTCAGCAACCATCAACATCAAGGCGTTACCCTCCACCAGCAAAAAGATGCTGCCTTGCTGAAGTCTCAGATGATTGTCAGCATTTTTAGCAATAAAATATGTTTAAATTAAAGTGTGCACACTTTTAAAGATATAAAATACTATTACACACTTAATGGACTATGGTATAGCATAGACATAACTTTTTTTATGTACCGGAAAAACCAAAACATTGTGTGCCTTGCTTTGTTGCAATATTTGCTTTGTCACAGAGTTTTGGAACCCAGTCCACAATATCTTTGAGGTGTGCCTGAACCTTTCTGCATCACTTAAATTAGGCTCAAAGGATGTCAGCAGAATGCCTTCTTGCCTCTGGTATCTCTAGGATGTCTTCCTTGTCACATGCATGGTGGCAACTTAGTCGACATGATACTTAGGGGATCTCAAAAGTCTTTATTTCAAGAAGAATCCCCAAATTGAGCCTCCAGGGCTCTGATCAGTCTAAGTTGGGGCAGATGCATACCTTTGAATCTGTGGCCTGGGAGACAGAATGCCCTGACTGCCTTGCCTGGTTTTGTGCTCCATTCTTGGAGTTGAGGGATGGTACCAGAAACACAAGGGCTGAACATAGAAAAGTATTTTTTCCTTGAAGCAAGTTCAGGGTGCTTCTGCCATTGGAGTGGAAGTCAGTGGCAGGCAGTAGCCCGACAATCACAAAATAAATGGAGGCGTGCCCTCTCTCCCTCCGCTTTACCTTCCTTTCAACAGCACCACCCTGCTTCTGCTGCAGTCCAACACCTCCGTTTTGGCGAGTTGTCAAGAAACCATAAAGGTATCTGATGGTGGGTGGCTTTCCCTCAAACCTTGATCTTTCACGTTCCCACATGGGCCCCGTGGAACGCTTTGTGTGCCTCACGCTAGAAAAACACTCTCTCCAAAAATAGTTTCTTTCTTTCTCTTGTGCCATCTGCGTGTCTCCTTCTCTGTAGAGCTAAAAGACAAACGTTCTCACACATGTTCGTTTACACAAATAGACTCCTGAGATTATTCACATTATTAGACACTAATTTCCATTTGTACTGCTTGGCCTGAAAAGTAGGAGAAGGAGGAGGAAATATGGGAAGGAAGAGACTAGCAAAAGTGATGTACGTGGTAAGGAATGAAAATCATCACTTCTGTGGGTCGTGTATTACGTACTGCCATTTCATGTGAATCATACATGGTCATGTCTGTTCTACAGATTTAAAGCCCACATGAATTAGATAATTAGAGCGATTACCTACTTTGTCTGTTATTTTATGGACGAAAGTAATAATTTGGAGGAGGTATGAGAGTAAATATATTCTGGAAAAACAAAATGGGGTGGTGTGTTTCCTCAACTAGCTTTTTTTTCCTTTTTTTTTTTTTTGAGTTGGAGTCTCACTCCGTCGCCCAGGCTGGAGTGCAGTGGCACACTTATGGCCACCCCAGCGTCGACCTCCTGGGCTCCGGCGATCCTTCCACCTCAGCCTTCCAAGTAGCCAGAACTACAGGTGCGCACCACCACGCCCAGCTGATTTTTTGATTTATTGTAGAGACGAGGTCTTGCCAAGTTGCCCGGGCTAGTCTCGAACCCATGGGCTCAGGCAATCCACTCGCCTCAGCTTCCCAAAGTGTTGGGATGACAGGCTTGAACCACCACGCCTGGCCCTTAACTAGCTTTTTAAAGACAATTTGGTGTCATAGCAGCTCTTATATTTGAAATGTGCACTTTCTATTAGAGAGAAGACAAGTAAATGAGAATTTACATAGAACATTCCATCTTTTCAATGTTAAATTCATCTTCCTGATATCTAAGAAAATCCTTTTGTACACAGAGTTTGGCTCTATGGGAATAGGAGAGGTATACAGGTGTGGTGGTTGGTAAGGAGAGGGTAGAAGCAGAAGAATATTATCATTTACCGAACTCCTAGCATGTTCTAGGTGCCGTGTAGGTGCACCCTTCTAAATCTTTTCATATATTCATCACAACCCACCTCTAAGAAATGGTTATAACTATTATGAGCATTCTACAGTAGAAAATCCATGCCTCAAATAAGTTAGAAATCCTACCTAGGGCGAGTTAGTGCAAAGTTGTGATTTGAATTGAGGCATATAACTCCAAAGCCCACGTCCTTTGTATACACCTGTCTGGTTGCCTGGCTAACATTGTGCTTCTAAGTCTGGCCATTTTGCTTTTATTTAACAGAAAAATCATCCTGGCTGGCTTTATCTGACTCAGGATGACTTAGTGTTATCTCTTTCCAGGATCTAAAGCATGTCCAGGTAGCTTTTCTTTTTAACCTCCTATAGTTCTGTCTCTTAGTGCATTCTTCAGCTTGCACCTTCTTCTCCTTTGCTTTTTCACATCCCAGGAAGTCTAGTCACAACTGTTTTGTCTTCTGCCACAAAATTAATAGCCATTGTGCAACTGACTGTGACATTAGTAAAAATGTCATGAAAGCTCCGTGGTTTCACCTTTTATAGGACAGGTTACATCTATATCTACATCTATCAATATATATATATCTGTATCTATATTTTTCCATGCTTTTATTTCTACTTCAGTTGCTAGTACTATCATACTTCTATAGCTAAGGAAAGCTTGTTTTTTTTGCCCCTTGTTTCTTTAAAGTTTTCTCTATCCTCCTTCTGCCGCTGCCACTGATGACCACATGAACTCTACTGTAAGCCTCTCCTTCCTCATATAATTCAAGGATTATAATATTTAAATGTATAAATCTAACTATTTATATACTCTTATAGATGACCTCTGCCACCTAGAATGATTGAGATTATCAAATGAGACACTGCACTCGAAGAGTCCAGCACAGGACACAGCACTCATAGTAAGGGCAGTAACTGTTAGTGGTCCTGCTGATGTTATTTTCATTTGGTAGATGTAGAAATTGAGGTGCTGAGATTCCATGTCAAGTGCTCTTCTCCCTCCTGGATGCAACTTCCTTTATCATTCAAAGTAGTCCATGTATTCCCAGACTGTCAGAACTCACTTTGAGATTCCTGTTGCCACTCTTAGGGTGACAAGCTTTTCCTTCCCAGATGCAAATCTTACTCAATTTGTGAAATGTATTGGAGGCACCTGTGTAAAAAGCATAGAATACACCACAGACAATTTGAAGTATAAAAAATAAAGAAAATCCAATAGAGAATTATTTCTCCTAGGATGCAATTATTCCCAAAGTTAAACATGTAAATATTCCTCTGGTATCTACATATAAACCTGGTCACTTTCCATAGGGAAGGCCATGATCTTCCACCTTTCTTTGTGTTCCAGCAGGATTATCTGGTCACCATACTGTGACTATAATAACCTGGAAAAACTGTATTTATCAGAATTCCTCTAAGGAAGAATATTCTATAAGATAGGAAGGAACACATTGACAAGTGGCTGGTGGAGAGGGTGAGATTCCCAGCAAGCAAGGTCTGGTTAGCTGAAGAACGTTTCTTCTCTGAATGAAATAGGCACATTTAGGGTTAGAGGTGAATATCTTGACAAAATGGAAGAGAGAGAATACTTTATTGAAGGAAAGGGAGGACAAAGATATTCAGTTATTGTATGGAAGAGACTTGGCAAGGTATACCTTTTTCACAGTGATATGGGGAACATCTGGTAGGGTGGAATATATGATGTCAGCCTTCTCCACTTTCCCTTTAAGATGATAATTCAACTCTGTATTACTTGCTAATGTTTGGTAGGAATGATTTTTTTTTTTTTTTTTTTTTGAGAAAGCAGGATTTATTGAGAGCACAGAAAAGCTTCCACAGTGGGTACGAGGGGACCTGTGGGGGTTGCCGAGGAATGAATTTTTTGGGGGGGACTATGAGGAAGTCCCAAGTCTTGCTTTAAGGTAGGAGACAAAAATAAAATAAAAAATTAAAAATAAAGCCTAGTACACAGAAAGTGCCAAATGTTTATTGAAAAAAGGGATGAATAAATGAGCAAGCATAAATTTGGGTATCTGCAGATAAACTTATGTTGATTTACAATTAGAGAAAGAGATTCAATGCAAAAGAACCTGATAAAATTTTCCATAAAACATCACTTAATTCGATAACATTTGCTTACTCTGAAGAATGCATACTAGCTATGATCGTCTGTTATTGAACTCGTGGTCTCCACCTTCTCCAACAAGCTTCTACAAAACTGTGATCTCTTATAACCTAACATCGCCAAGGCTTTTCAGAAGATTTTCTGGCTCAGATTTGATATTTGCTTATTATGGAGTGGAAAAAGTCATCTGAAATTTGATCATGACTTCTGGCAAATGGAGTGTTTTTTTTTTTTTAATTTCCTATAAATTAAAAAAAATGAAAAACATTCCATGTATCAGTGATACCATGAAATGTGATTTGCATTCAGAAAGTCAGCTCTTGATGGCATAAACTACACTGGCCTTTGTACCGTAAGACACAGGGGAACAAAACAAGTAACGCCTCTCTGTAGAGAAGATACACCAAAGTTTTAATGGGTCAGTTTACTTTTCTTCACTAGAAAAACATGAATCATTTTATAAAATCTCTTACTTAAATCGTATCAAATTTAAGATTTCTTTCTCTGGGGTTAGAAGAAGAATTTTAGACATTTCCTATGGGAAAAGGAATTATTTATTTAACCACTCTGTTAGTTTGCTCAGTTAGGCTTTTGTTATATAAGAAGGTTACACAAAGGTAAAGAGTGAAGCAACTTGTACTAATTTTTCTTTGTATTGGTCATGGTTCTCCAGAGAAACAGAACCAATAGGATATATGCATATATAAAAGAATATTTGTAATAAGAATTAGCTCATGTGATTATGGAGGCCGAGAAATCCCACAATCTACCATCTGCAAGCTGGAGGACCAGGAAAGCTAGTGGTGTGATTCAGTTTGATTCCAAAGACCTGAGAACCTAGGGGGCCAATGGTAGAATGTTTAACTCAAAGTTGAAGGCCTGAGAGCTGTAGGTCCCCAGGTGTAAGGCGTAGAGTCTGAAGATCTGAGAACCTGGAGCCTAATGTCCAAGGTCAGGAGAAGACAATGAACCAGCTCGAGAAGACAGAGAGAAAATTAGCTTTTTCTCTGCTTTTTGTTCTATCTGAGCCCTTAACAGACTGAATGATACCCATTTACATTGTTGAGGGCAGATCTCCACTCAATTACTGATTTAAATGCTAATCTATTCCAGAAGCACCCCCACAGAAAGCCTAAAAGAATGTTTTATTAGCTATGGGTATCTCTTAACCCAGTCAAGTCGACAAAAATCAAGCATCCTTGTGTATCCCAGTGTGTTAATTAAAATGTGTTGAATTCCAATATGTCATTCCAAGGCATTGATGAAC
Source organism: Tarsius wallacei (assembly GCA_963574415.1). Lineage (NCBI taxonomy): Eukaryota > Metazoa > Chordata > Mammalia > Primates > Tarsiidae > Tarsius > Tarsius wallacei. Next base: position 42,490 of record CAUYQG010136077.1, read on the forward strand.
AACCAGAAAAGAGACGCAGTGCTTTATCTGGTCCACTACCAGGGGGAGTGAGGCCCAGTTAGAAGCCCAAACTTGACCTGCATGCAGCCTGCTTATATAGTTAACCCTCACTTGTACCCCACATCTCTAAAATAAATAAATAAAATTATCTTCTCCTTTAAAAAAGAATATGCTAAAATCTTTCTCTTAGGCATCACTTAATTTGATAGTTTTTGTTTTGACTGAAGAATGCATAAAATCTATTGCTAGTTTTTGAATTCGTTATTTTCACCTCCTCCGACAAGCTCCTCAGCCTTTTCTGTTTGCCCCTGCTTCCGAGCTGGGTGGGTGTGATGGATTGGGTGGGACAGCATGCGATGCAATGACTAGGTCCAGTGGATTGGAAGGGAGGTCCATGCAAACCCTACATAAGATTTTTAAGAAGAATGTCCTTGCTAGAAGCCCTCCAATACTATTTCTACCAAAATAAAACTCCTTCTTGTTGCCTTGCTCTCTAGATGTAATGCCCCCAATTTCGGGAGTCACTATTGGTTTTGCTTTTTATTACACATCCAACATTTATTCTTGTCTATTCGAACTTCAGAATATCTATCCAGATTCTGATGTTCTCTCCCGCCTCTCTTCTCTTGACTTGCTCTGAGCCTGTGCTTTCACATTTGCCCGGTAAGAAGAATCACCTGAGAAATTTATTAAATACACAAATTGCTGAATTTCACCTCAAGTTTGTTGAATCAGATTTCCTTTTAACGTTTCAAGTGTTTTAAAAAAATGTTTAAATTAGTATAATTTTAAATGGCCAAATATAATAGTTTTCATTTATGGGGTACAATGTGATGTTTGATAAATGTATACAATGTGGAATAATTAAATCAAGCTTCGAGAGAGAGGTTCGCAAGAATGTGTGATTTCAAAAGACACAAAGTGACGCTTGCCGAGCAAGCATGGGAGTTGTAGAAAGTCACTGTCATCTTTTTTGCTTGGATCGCTGCAAAAGTCTTCTAACTAATGTTTAAGCTTCAGCTCTGGTCAGTTCTCTCAACATCAGTAAAAAGGGGTTTTAATAAAGCACATTTCTGTGAAGGATGTTATTAGGAATGCATTGACTCTGAAGATCACTTTGTGCAATACAGACATTTTAACAACGTTAATTCTTTCAACTGATGAACAAGGGCTGTCTTTCCGTTTACTTGTGACTTCTCTAATTTAGTTCTTTTTTTTTTTTTGCCTTTATTTATGTAACAATCATTTATTTGGCAACTACTGGGAACAGCTGGGCATTAGCAATTCAAAGCAGTGCCCCTTCTAACATCATCACTGTCTACCCTGAAGGTTAAGTTATAGGGGGTGTAAAATTCAGGTATATGTCTGAAGCGTCATCATTTTAAGCATATTTCCATATTTAAGAATAGTGGGTAAAAATGTTACCTTTTCATAATAAACTTTTAATTTTGGAATGGTGTTTTGGTTATAAAAATGTTGCAAAGATAAAGATATATCCCTTTATCCAGCTTCCCCTAAAGTTAACCTATTACATCACCAACCACAGTTTGTTTGTCAAAACTAAGACATAAGTATTTAAGAACACTGTTAACTAAATTATGGTATTTCTTCAGATTTCCCTAGTTTTCCTACTTTTTCTGGTCCAAGACTTCATCCACAATACCACATTGGCATTTATTTATTATTTTATTTTATTTTATTTTAAAGATACGGGGTACGATCTAATTTCTTTCATTAAAATTTTGTAGTTTTCATTGTAGAGATACTTCACCTCCTTGGTTAAATTTGTTCGTGGGTATCCTTTTTGGTAGCATAAATTGGATTGCTTTTTTTATTTCTTTTTCAGATGGTTTGAGATTGACATATAGAATTGCTACTGATGTTTGTATGCTGATTTTGTATTTCTACTATTCAACATCAGTGAAATAAAAACCACAATAAGATGTCATCTCACCCCAATTAGAATGACCATTATGAAAAAAAATACCAAATACTGACATGGATGTGGAGAAAGAGGAACGTGCCCTCTTGTTGGAAATGTACATTGGTATAGCCATTATGGAAAACAGTAGGATGTTTCCTCAAAATGAAAAAAAAAATAGAACTACCATATCATTTGGCAATTTCACTGTTGGGTGTATATTCAAAGAAAATGACATCAGAATGTGGAAGAGATGTCTGCTCTCCCAAGTTGGTGGCATCACTGTTCACAGTAGCCAAGATATGGAGGCAACCTAAGTGTCCATCATTTGGATAAAGAAAATGTGGCCTGTATACACAAAGGAATGCTATTCAGCCATAAAAAAAGAATAAAATTCTGTCATCAGCAGCAGCATGGATGAACCTAGAAGACATTATGTTACGTGAAATAAGTCAGACACAGGAAGACAAATATTGCATGATCTCACTCATGTGTGAACTCTAAAGAAGTTGATTTCGTAGACATAGAGTGTAAAATAGTGATTACCAATCTGTTCTCTTTCTTGCATAGTCTTCTCCAGGTGCACAGGACTTCCTCCATAAATCCAGCCTCAGAGCCTTTGCATATTTTGTTTCCTCTGCCTAGAACGTAATGCTTTTAGATATCTACTTGACTTGTATCTTTACTTCCTTCCAGATTAGACTCAACTCTTACCTCATCTGAGAATCCTCTCTAGATAAATCATCAATGCCTCACCTGGATTTCATTCTGGTATAATCTATTTTTCTTCATGTGATCTAAGTATCTGTTATATTAATGCCTTCGCTATGAGTGCTGTTGTTATCTTACGTGTCTCTCCTAATAAAATGTAAGCCCCATGAGGGCAGGAACTATTTCTTTTAAGATATGTATTGCCAAGATATAGAATGGCTCTTTAATTCAAGCTAGCTCTCTGAGTGTGTTTTTTCAACTATCAAATAAGAAAAAAGATAAATGTGTAAGTGAATGAATGAATGAATTAAAGGTAAGAAGTGTTTTCAGGCTCATTGGTTTATTAAATATAAGTAATTCAGAGATCACACTAGACAGAAGAGAAACAACAGATGACAGAAAGCCACAGCATATTTTTGGTTAAATTCTCTTTTGTGAATGAAAAGAACAAGTTATTGGGGGTAATCCTATGTATGGGAACTTGCTTACTTTCACAAAGAAGTTTCCATTGATATTTGGAGTTTGGCAGTTTCAAAGTTTGAAGTTCAGCTGATTCTGAGCATCCTTAACTGGTCTTACTGAATAAGAACCCTAAGAGCATAATAAAATGTCTGTTTAATTTGCTCCATTTAAATACCTTTATTCAACTAATTTAAAGGACACTGTGTTAGTTTGCTAGAGCTGCCATAACAAATACCATAGACCGAGCAGCTTTAACCACAGACGTTGATTTTCTCACAATTCTGGAGGATAGACTGAAATCAAGGTGTCAGCTGTGCTGGTCTTTTCCTGAGGCCTCTCTCTTTGGCTTCTAGATGGCTTTCTCCTTTTGTCTTCATGGGTCTTTCCTCCGTGTGTGTCTGTGACTTCTCTTTTTAATAAATTTACCAGTCATAGTGGATGAGGGCCCACCCATTAATCTCATTTAACCTTAATTACCACTTTAAAAACCTATCTCCAAATAGAATCACCTTCTGAAATACTAGGAGTTAGGAGTTCAACAAACAAATTTAAAGAAAACACAATTCAACTCATATAGACCCGGTGAAGACTTTGCAACTGTATATATAAAGATAAAACAGAGTCTGCCAGAAATGAATTGAACTCACATTATGGGAAAAATTGCAGGGGAATTTAAGTGTAGAAAAACTCTATGTCTCTCTAGATTCCCTACATGCGCACATATATAGGTGTTTATAATAATGTCTATAGGACCTGAGAATAATCAGCAGTTTTTTTTCCTGATAAACAAGATGGCTGCATTAAATTTATTTATTATTTTAAAAATCTCAGACTTGTTTCTCTCATTCTTTTCTTCCTATTCTGTTTCTCTATTTATATTCTTCACACAATATTGTTCGTATCAAATGAGCGACTTGAGATGCAAATGTTAATTTCTGTTAATAGATTTGTGTGAATATTGCTCTGAAAATGATGAGAGGTACATGACATTTTAATAAAATATAGGATATATAACTACATGTATTTCTGAAATTTGCTCTCTCATATTTTTTAATCCTGGAAAATTAACGAAGTCTTTAATGAAGGCTAGGCAAGCATAGTGGAGTGGTTTTCAATTGTGATCCATGGAGCACTCGGGCAGAGAGGGAGCAGAGAATGTCATTTCCCCCAAGACTTTTGCAGGAGGTTTGTGAAGTCAGAACTATATAACATTGAGACAATATTTACCTCTTTTAATTTGCTGACATTTTTACTGATGTTGAAAAGCACCACGGAAGGTTAAACTGCTGATACCTTGCAGATTAAGACAAGAGCACCGAATTAGACCAGTAGTCACTAAAACTTAATAGCATGAACATGCAATTAAAAAACAAAAACTCGCACGCCTGTAATTCCGGCTACTTGGAAGGCTGAGGTGGAAGGATTGCCAGAGCCCAGCAGGTCGAGGCTGCGGTGGCCGGGAGCGGCCACTGCACTCCAGTCTGGGTGATAGTGAGACTCCAACTCAAAACAAAAATAAAAACAAAAACAAAAAAAACACAAAAACTGTTACTTTTTGGTCTGACTGGTGTAAAATGATATCTCATTGTGGTTTTGATTTGTATTTCTCTGATGATTAGTTATGTTGAGCATTTTTTCATATGCTTCTTGGCCATATGTATATCTTCTTTTGAAAAATGTCTATTCATGTCCGTTGTCCACCTTCTAATGATGCTATTTTGTTGCTATTATTGTTGAGTTGTTATAAATTCTGTATATCAATTTCCTGTCAGAGTCATAGTTTGTAAACATTTTCCACATTCTGCTGGCTTTCTGTTAACTCTGTTGATTATTTATTGTCCTGTACAGAATCCTTTTAGTTTAATTAAGTCCTACTTGTCTATTTTTGTTTGTGTTGCTGTACTTTTGAGGTCTTAGTCATGAATTTGAGGATGTGAAGAAAAGGAATTCTTATATTCTGTTGGTGGGAATTTAAATTGATACAACCTTTATGGAAAACAGATGGAGATTTCTTAAAGAATTAATAATAGAACTATTATTCAATCCAGTAGTTCTACTGCTGGTTATATACCTAAAGGAAAAGAAATAATTATATCAAAAGGAAATTTGCATTCATATGTTGGTCACAATAGCAAAGATATGGAATCAAATTAAGTGTCTATCAATGAATGACTGGCTAAATAAATTTGTGTGTGTGTGTGTGTGTGTGCGTGTATATGTATGAGTACAGTGGAATGCTATTCAGCCATAAAAAATGAAATCACGTGGTTTTCAGTGATATAGATGGAACAGGACTGTCTAGTTAAGTGAAACAACTCAGAAACCTAAATTCAGACACTGCATGGTCTCACTTATAAGTCAGCGCTAAATGATGTGCACGCATGGATATAGAGCGTGGGTTAATAGTCATTGGAGACTGGGAGGTGTGGACTCACAGAAGAAAAGTGAGGGATGAGAAATTACTTAATAGACACAATGTACACTATTCAGGTGATGGTTACACTGAAAACCTGTACTTCCCCACTACCCAATATACCCATGTAACAAAACTGCACTTGTATTCCTTAAATTTATACAAAAAAAGAAAGAAATATCATTTTTACTAAAGAATGTTCTTGATAAGCAAAATAGAAAGAAACAAGAAAAAGCATGTGAGTGAATCTGAACTACCTATTTTTTCCCGCAGAACACAATTGTTACTTGAAAAAGCAACTAAGAGATAAACTATGAATTTTCAGATTTGGGCATTTGGGAGGCATTTTCTTGAAAATAATCAAAATGGGCCTGTTACATCAAGGGGAACGAGTGACAATATTTGATGCTAATAATAAAATTTAAGATTTCAAGCAAAATTAAACTTTTAAAAAACCCATACCTGTTACTATAAGCTTGACATTTTCCCAGTATTTAGACTTAGCTGATGAGATTAAAGGTGATATTAACAGCATGAATTTTAGGTATTTGATTATAAAATATGTTAACATTTGGAGGATCTGTATAACTCAATGTACAATATTTTATATATGACAAATGCAAACTTGTGAATAACTAAAAGATTCATGCAAATGCAAGATAGACTAAGGTATTTTAATAAAAGTGGGAGTGAAAGTTCATTTATATTGTTTTAACACTATATTGACATTTAACATTTTAACCTTGTGTCTAACCTTTAGGAAATCATCACTAGTTGAGTTTTAATGATGCATCAAAGTAAGTATTCACAATTATCTAAGAAAACTCTTCTTTCTTTCTCAACTACGTATCTGTGCGTGAATGAATTTTCTTCACATAGCTCAACTAAAACAATATATGACAACAGATGGAATGCACAGACTGGCACGAGAATCCAGTCATCTATTATGCCAGATATTAAAGAAACTTACAAACTTTTGAAGCAATGTTAGTCTTCTCACTAAATAATTTTTAGGTAATATAGCTATTTCCATACAATATATGTTATTTATATTAACATATAATTGATTTCTTATTGTTATGAGAAAACAAAAAAGTAAATACATATATTATTAAATTCCCATGTAAGCAAAAACTCTTTACGACTCAGTAAGTGTTCCTTTTTTTTTTTTTGAGTTGGAGTCTCACTCCGTCGCCCAGGCTCAGGGCCACCGCAGCCTCGACCTGCTGGGCTCAGGCAATCCTCTGCCTCAGCCTTCTAAGTACCTGGAACTACAGACGTGTGCCACTACATTCGGCTAATTTTTTGATTTATTGTAGAGATGAGGTCTCACCAAGTTGCCCAGGCTGGTCTTGAACCCGTGGGCTCAGGCAGTCCTCTCAACCAGGCCTACCAGAGTGCTGGGATTATAGGCGTGACCCACTGCGCCCAGCCTCAATACGTTTTCAAGGTGTAAAATACCCTGAAGCCAACGTGTCTAAGAATTTCTGACATAGTTTAATGTCTCCTCTTTGGTCCAGGTATGGGCACTTTGGTTTTTTCATTGTCCTCATTCTGTCACACTGGCTTAGAACTGAGTTGGTCATTTTGTCATCCTTCTCTCATCTGTGTCTCAAACTTTGGTATGCATCTTAGTGTCTATTTGCAGAGAGCTGTCAGCCTCTCTGTCCATTAAAAACAAATCTAATAGTTTGCTCGTTCCCTCCTTCAACTATCTTAATCATTTATACCATTCTATATTATTTCTATTGTATATTTATTACCTCGTTGATTCAACACATTTATTTATTATTGTTCAACTACACACTGTACATTATGCTAAGTGCAGAGGATATACGATAAAAAAGGCAAATAAGATCAGCAAGATCTTTACTTCTAATGGGGGAAATGGATACCAAACTCATGGTGGATGTATGCATGATTCAGACTATCAGAAACGGTGCAGCCTGCTAAGGATTTAGAGGAGGGGAATCCATACCAGATTGTGGGAATAAGAGAAATCTTTCCAAAAGCAGTAATGCCTGGACAAGTCTTTAAGAGTACTTAGCAGTTGCTGGGTAGAGGTCGCTTGTTCATGTGTCTGGCAGGTGAGGTTGGTTGTCAACTAAGAAGAAGGTAGCTGGGGCTGTTGACTGGAATATCTTTATATGGGCCTCTCTGTGTGGCAAGGCTTCCTCACAACAGGACAGCTGGGTTGTAATGGTGAGTATCTTGAGAGATGCAGAGCATATAGAAGCTGAATTTTTATAACCTGTTCTTGTATGTTATGCACCATTACCTCCATTAAATTCTACTCTTTGAGGCTGTCACAAAAGCTCTTTGATTTCAAGGTTAGGGACAATACACTGTACTTCTTTCTGGTGAATTGGCAAGGTTTTGGCCTTGGAAGTATTGCCGTGGACATTTTTTGAAGATGTAGTCTGCCCTCTGGCCACACAAATTATACCTTTCTCACGTGCAACATAAACTCATATGCTCATTAAGGTTCCCCAAATCTCATCTAACCATGGCATTAGGCTAAGGTTTATAGTCCTGAATCTCATAATTTAAATCAGGTCCTAGCGTATTAGATGCACATGCGTGAGTCTCCTTACATTCACTGAATACAAATCCTTTAATACAATTTTTCTCAATGGGAAGACTGGTGAACAAAGAAGACAAATTATCTGCTCCCTACACACTTAAGATACAATAATGGGACAGGCAGAGGATAACTGCTATAAATACTTCCATTAAAAAAGGAATAAAGTGGAAGACACATTAGCTCCTGGTCCATAGCAATTCTGAAATCCGTCTGGATATATTTATGACTTTTTTGGTTAGGGCTTAGTCCTTTACCCTAGAAATGATTCTCCGTGGCTGTTGGCTCTGACATGGAGTAATCTTTCCTTTCAATAAGAATTGCCCTGTGTTTGCAGCTGAGCAGCAGTCTCAGTTTGATCCCTGCACAGGGCATTTGGGGTAAAAAAATCTCTTTTAATTTATAATGTCAAAAACTCTCTTTTAATTTATAATTTCTCTGGATCTTTTAGTGTAAAATATGTTAAGGCAAAAAGAAAAGCACAAGCTGGAGTGGAAGAAGGAGGTCATGGCAAATTTATGCATTGAACTAAATACCCTGAAACTTCCCCAGTGAGTGAAATACAGAAATGTCCATTTCTGCTACTTACTCGCCTTCCCTATAACTTTCCTAGAAGTATTCTTGCTGTTTTAAAATATCTATTGCTATACTTAGGAGAAGAATGTTTACAGTCTACAATAGTTTTAAATTTATCTTGGCTGAATTTTGCCTGCAAGATGCTCTCACATGTGTGCTCTCTTCATATTCCTAAATTGTTCTGTGGCCGTGAGGGATTTTCTGATTGACTGGTTTATGCCCATTACATGTGTGTTTCACTTCTGAAGTTGATGCTTAATTTTAAGGAAGTCCTCTTTAGAAAAAGACATAAATAGTATTTTTAGGTAAGATGATCTTCAGTTTATTATATGAGTGCTTTTGAATATTAGTTGTGAGATGCTGTTAGCAGAGTCTGGAAATCTAGCAAAGCTTCAACGAATACTCTACATTTTCTGGGAGAGAGGTATAAATTATGTTAATAGACGACGTAATAAGCCAATATCTGAAAAATGCAATACAAAAATGTTTCTCTTCTATTCTAACTTCTCATGGAGGCGTAACTGTCAGCTGCAAATACTTAGGACTATCTATGCTATTGTAGTTTTTAAAAAAAGTAATCAATAAGTTGACCTTGTTCCGAAAAGTTAGATTTTTTAAACACATCTTTTCTAAGATGCCTCAGACTATAATTTATTCATGTCCATAAAATATTGTTACTTTCAAGAATCTTGCTGTTATTAACCATTCAACATTTTTAGTCAAAGTGTTGAGTGAAAGAGAGATAAGCGGAAAACCTCCAAACTTTGTATTCCCTAAATGAACCATACCATGAAAAAGCTCTAGGATATAAATAATACATTACAGCTCTGCAACAGATAGCTTCACATATGGTAGACAATGGTGTGAATAAAGAAGAGACTGCATTAGAAACAAATGGGTAAATGGACACTGAAGCACTTTCACCAATTTAATGTAACCAATATTTGTGTTGACCATTTGCTCTATCTGCTGAGTTCTGAGGGGTAAATATAACTGAATAGGCTTTGGTCCTTGTTCTTTAGGGGGTTTTGAACATGTGTGGGTATGTGCAGTGGACATTCTGTATAATCTGTGCAATAATGATACATACCATGAAATGACAGCCTCATAGATAATTTCCGATAAAGGATTCAGGAGGTCTCCAGAGAAGAGACAGCGTTTGAACTTGATGACAAATGATGTGTTTCCATTTGGGTAGGCATTCTATAAAAATGAGAAAGATGATAAAAGGTAGGAGGATAGGAAATGTGGAATGTCTTCTGGAATTGCTGAATAGCTTATTTGGAAGCTGTGTTGCATGATAGCAGATTGTGATTTTTGAGACTATATATGTGACAGCCTTGTGAGTGATGGTTTGGAATTGACAACATGGCATTTTAAGTTTCCTGCAATCAGAGATAGGTAATAAATGTTTTAAGAATAAAGTTGTAGACAAGATAGAAAAAAAGTTCTGTACGAGGATTGTCTTTCTAAACCTAATACTAAGGAAACAAAATAAGTATTAAAAGTGATTACATTTAAGCATTACAAGTGATTATGTATAATTACAGACTAATGGGAAACTCTTATGTGATTAAAGTAATTTTCTGCAAACACACATATAACAAGCAAAATTAAAGAATGACTGTCCAAAATGTTTGAGGCTAATAGGATGAACAGAGGATTACTATATTTACTGTCAGTGTAAGTCACAGCACAGTGTTGTCATTAAGAGGATGAATTTTGAAACCAAACTGGCCTTGGGATCTTTTAACTGCTCTGTGTCTTAGTTTTCTTATCAATAAAATGGGGATAGTAGGTGCCCATGGAATCGTTGTGGGATATAAAGTGGGTTAATATATGTAAGGTGCTTACATTGTTATCACTGTTGTTCTATTAGCAGTTACTATTATTTATATTGGGTGTCTGGATAAGACAATTTGTTTCTTATTTATTTATTTATTTATTTATTTATTTATTTATTTGAGTTGGAGTCTCACTCCGTCGTCGCCCAGACTGGAGTGCAGCGGCCGCTCCCGGCCACCGCAGCCTCGACCCGCTGGGCTCCGGCGATCCTTCCACCTCAGCCTTCCAAGTAGCTGGAACTACAGGCGTGCGCTACCACGCCCGGCTAATTTTTGGAGTTATTGTAGAGATGAGGTCTCGCCAAGTTGCCCAGGCGGGTCTCGAACCCTCAGGCTCAGGCAATCCACTCACCTCAGCCTCCCAAGGCGCGGGATTACAGGTTGAGCCACCGAGCCCGGCTGACAATTTGTTTTTTAGTTCACCGTTCTGTGAATCAAGAAGACACACATCTCGAATCTTAATATTGAGTCTATTGTGTGTCACCTGTGGTCTTGTAGGCCATCATTATTATTATTTTAGTAAGAATATGAGTAAGTAATTAAGGAAAGCACATCCACTGAAATTGCAGAGTGAAAAATTGCAAGCCTAATCAATTTATACAAGAGATGCATGTGGTTATTAAACATATTTTAAAATATACAATTTAACTATTAGTCACAAAAATGACAATGAAAATAGCATCGAGTTCCCACATCAATTATGAAAGTGATATTTATATTTGGCTAGAATTGGAGAAGTTAAAATTTGATTGAGTTTTTAATCTCAGTCTTTATGAGAATATAAAAGTAAAGCCTAGCCTGAGGGCAGTCTGAAAATATGTATCAAAACTTTAGAACACAAATAATCTTTGTAACATTGAATACTACATAATCATAAAATTTTGTAAATAGAAAACTGATTTAATATTGCTAAAAAAGATTCCATTTATAAAAAAGTATGTAGAATATGATTTAATTATTGCAAGAAATAATATAAATGTACATGCCCAGAAAAAGCATAAAAAGGTTTACAGTGGTTATTATTCAGGGATGAAATAGTATTTGTTTCTTCCCTTTTCTGTGCTTAAATATGTATTATTTCTTCTCTATTGAGTGTATTTCTTAGGCGATATAGTCTTTTAGGAGTCTATTGCTATGGTTTAGATAATGAAGCTTAGGGCCAGATGGTAAATATTTTAGACTTTATAGTCCTATAGTCCCTGTTGCAACCACTCATTTTTGACTTTGTAATATGAAAGTAGCAATAGACAATACCATATAACTTTATTTCAAAGACAGGTGGTAGGCTATATTTGGCCTGTGGCTTATAGATTGCCAATTCTTGGTCTAGACAACAGATAATGGGGACTTTGTTGTGGAAATGACACTTAAATTGGAACGCTGGGAATAGATTCCAGAGACATTTCAATAAAGTTGAAAGAAAGGGGAACGTGGACTGTAACAAGTTTCAGTTTTAGACATCAGCATTGAAGGATACTGAGTGCTGGATATCAACTGATGCAGAGAACCCAAGAGAGGAATCAGATTTGTGGAGACCACGATGGAATCCACTTGTGACATGCTGAGTTTGCATGAAGGCATTTGCACGCTGGGCCTGGAGTTCAGGAATAGAGGGAGGAAAGGAACAGAGGTGTTAGAGGTATAATGCATCAGTGATAACTTGATGATGAAAGTCAGGGGAGCTGATGAAATACTGGAATTTTTAAGAAATCAATGACATACAAGGCCTTTTGGAAACCTATATTCCATCTCTGGAGAAGTACCAAGGTATGAAGGATGATTTGGATCATTCATTGTCATCTACCTATCTTCTCCCCGCTGTTCCTGGCAGTAGCAAAGCAGCATTAGAGACTGAAATACTGCCCCCTTTTGAATTCCATCAGGAGCGAATGCAAAAGAACTCCTTGGGAAGTTGCAATACTAACTCGTGACTCCACGGAAACAAAAGGCTATGTCCAGATAAGACATAAAAATTGCCTAGTTTTAGGATTTTGTCCTAGGAAGCCAACTGCTATGGTCTGAGTTCTTGTGTTCCCTAAAAATTCAAATGTTTGACACTCTAACACCCAAGCTGAGTGTTAGAAGGAGGGAACTTTGGGAGGTGATTAGGTCACGAAGATGGAGCCTTTATGCGGGGGATTAGTACTCTTACAAAAGAGACACCAGAGAGCTCTTCTGTTCCTTCCACCATGTGAGGACCCAGCGAGAAGTCATTCTTTATGAGCCGGAAAGTGGGCCCTCACCAGACGCTGAATCTGCCTTGATCTTAAACTCCCCAGCCTCCTGAACAGTGAGAAATAAATTTCTGTTGTTTATAAACCACCCAATTTATAGTATTTCGCTATAACCATCAGCACGGACTAAGACACCAACCAACTACTGAAGGATAGGAGAAAATAGAATCTATTTCCATCTGAAAAAAGCTTGTTACAATATATTTTTCCCAATTAAAGAATTAATTAAAGGTGGAGGGTTTTTTTTTTCTATATAAGTTGCATGGCATTTAGGCATCTTATTGATTCTCACTCAGACCATTGAACAGAAACAGGTATTCTATTTGACAGTATAGTGGTTAAAAAAGAAAAGAAAGGACAAGAAAAATCTGCATGGAATTTAGGCATCGCTTCATTTTGTAGCTGCTTTCTCAACAATAAGTGATTAATATGATCATTATTATTCAGAGATGTAGTCATACAAGCAAATATTTTGAGGATGAGTTTAAATGTTTCCATAGAAAAACTATCCTATTTTGGCCTCTTTATGAAAAAAAAAAAATAGGAAATGGGAAAGAGATCTAGGGCAAAATTTTAATAATATGGATTTTTCCCCCTTTCACATAGTGTGAAAGTTACAGTGCCTGCCAGCAGCACTAAAACAGTCAGACCACTTTCAGAAATTCAGTCACCTCTTAAACACTTAGAGGCCGAATTGAGTGAAAACCCGTTTTCAGAAGAGTTTCCGAGGAAGTAGAAAGTTTCCACACCCTACATCTTGTACTAAAAGAAATGGAAACTGGGGTCTGTCTGCCAGAAAGTCTGAATTGTTGTGTCACAGGCTGTTGAACATTATAATCAGTAATAAAAATGTGAACATGCTTGGTGCTATATTAAAATACAGTTTGAAAAGCTTAGCCTAATAATATTTTTTTGATTTATTTTGAATTTTTTTTGCAATGTTAACAGTGTTCCCACATTGCAAATAACAATAAGAAAAATGAGAGGGGAAGAATAAATGCAATTTACTTTGCATTAGAAGACGTGCACTGAAAAACCTCTTTTTAATGAAAAAATCACTTGGAAAAATCTTAGGATTGTCAATTTGATGCGCCAAAGGCTAGTTGACATTTTAGTCTTTCTTTGTTATGAAAATAATAATGCTTATATAAAAATTGAACTGATTCAGAAAAGTATAGGAAGAAAGTAAAAATCACTCCCAGATTTTTCAGAGATAATCACTGTTAATGTTTCCACACATAATTCCAGACATCTGTCTACATGTACATGTATATAAATACATGGTTTATATAGAATATTGTGTGTATATAATTTTACATGAATGGGTGCACACTTTGGATTTTGAGTTTAGTTAAACAGCTTTCTTCATCGGACAATATCTAGTTGACATTTTTTCAAGCCAATAAATGTAAATCTACGACTTGAATCTTGTCTCTTAATTCTTTTGTTTGCTTTCTTGTGACATGTATATTACACAATTTACTTATCTAATCTGTTGGTCATTTAGATTGTCTCTACTTCTCTGCTATTTGAATAGTACTTGGATGGACATCCTTGTATATATAGTTTGATTGTCAAGGATAAATTCCTTGAAGCTGAATTCATTCATTCATTCATTCGTTCAACAAAAATTTATACATAAAGGCAAGTATTGGCTTAAGTACAGGAACTTACAGGAGTAAATGAGCAAGAACTTTTTCTTGTAGAGGTTAATTGTGGGGAGAAAGAAAGATCATAAACAAGCAAACCAAAAAAAAAAAAAATCGATTCAGATTATATATTTTATGTCAGCAGTAATATAGAGTGATGGTCTAAAAAATGATTGGTAGCCCAATTTAGATGGAGTAGGCAGAGAAACTTTAATAATGAGGGACTATTTGAGCTGAGATTCAAATGTTAAAATGTATACTGGAATATAAAAATTGAGGACAGAACATTATAGGCAGAGGGGAAAACAAGCGCAAAGTTCTTAAGGTAGGAAAGATGTTGGCATGTTCACGAGAGAGGAAGAAAGCCAGAATGTCTGGCTCTTCCTCTATAAGGATGTGGGGTGAGCAGCAGGGGATTAAAAGTGGCGTGGACATCAGGGCCAAGTCATGTGGATCACCGTAGGCATCGTGTAGTGTTAGAGCCAACGTCTTACTACCTTTGGAAACCAGTGGAGAACCTTATGCTAGGATTGTGGGTTTAGATAGACCACCCTGGCTTCCCTGTGGGCTGTGGGGAGACTTGGGGGCAAGAGGGAGAGCAGGGAAGTCAATCAGAGTGTATTTCAGTAATCCCAGGGGAAGTCAGACTAAAGAGTTTGGTGAAGTGGGTTTGCAGAACCAGAATTCTGTTTGCATCATATTGAGTTTGAAGTTCCTCTTAGACACATGTGTAAGTACGCATTAAGCAGCTGGCTATCAAATTTGGAGCTTGGGGAAACTATAGGCATTCAGAGGAATAAGTTTGGAAGTTATCAGCGGATGGGTAGAATTAAAGGCGTGGAACTGGAGATAAAACTTAAGAAGAAAGGGTAGAAAGAGAAAAGTCGAGGGCTTAGGACTAGTCCCTGGGGCACTCAAAAGCGGAAAGACTTCACAGAAAGGGAGTGGCCAACAGAGGAGGAGAAACAGGAGCAGTGCAGTGGGAGGAAAACCAGGAGAGTGAGTGTTGCAGAAGCCAAGAAGAAATGATAGCTAAGTGTGTTCTTCTGTGGTCTGAGTAAAATGAAGACAGCAAAGTGTCCCCTGGATCTAGCATCAAAGAGATGTCACTGATCTTAAGGAAGGCAGGCTCAGTAGAGTGGTGGGGATACAAGCTTAATCAAAGCGGGCTGACAAGAGAATGAGTTATGAGGAACTGGATGCCATAATGAGCAATGCCTTCAGAAATGCAACTGTAAGAGGGAGAAAAAATGTGTCTGTGGATAAAGGTCAAGAAACTTTTAAAAATAAGCTATTATAAACATATTTACCATCTGATGAAAGCAACCATGTAGACAGAAAAAAATTGATAATGTAAGAAAGGTAAGTTGAAATCAAGGAGACTCGTTCTCAATTAGGCAAAAAAAGGTGGTGTCCAGAAAACAAGTGGAAAGGCTGACCGTAGAAGACATCACTATGCCAGGGAGCATGGCAGGCAGTGGACATGCAGACATGGACAGGCCATTAGACTTGGTGGTACTCATTCAGGGGGTCCTCAGAGTGTGTCTGTTTTCCCCTATAATGTGGCAGGAGACAAGTTAGAGGCTAAAAATGTGGCCAAAGAGGAAGGTGGTAGAAGTTGAGGTGAGAGTAAAAAGTACAAAAGAATTGTTTCAGAAAATACTAGACATGTATAGTAAGATTGTTAATTAGTGTTAAGTGTTCGTATGAAATGTGTGATTACTAATTTGGATGGAGACCAAATGGTATGGACACACACACACACACACACACACAGACACACACACACAGGACGGCTATTAATGCCTTGGAATTTTCCTGGGTGAGTCCATGAGTACAGCAGAGGAAGACAGAGACAAGGGGCTGCGGTGGTCACAAAATAGTGACTGAAATAATAGACCATAGAATCTAAGCCGGTTGAGGTGAGAGTGTGGAAATGAAAGGGTGTTATGTGCTGAATTGTGTCCCTTCTCAAATTTGGAAGTTGAAGTGCTAATCCTCAGTACTTCAGAATGTGACTGCATTTGGAGATAAGACCTTTAAAAAACCATTCAGCTTATTAATTAATTAATTAATTAATTTTTTAGAAGCAGGATTTAGTGAGAGGACAGAAAAGCTCCCACAGCAGGAGAGGACCTGACGTGGTGGCCCACCATTCAGCTGAACGAGGCCATGAGGGTAGGCCTTCATCCAATACAACACATGTCCTCACAAGAAGAGGAGACTAGGATACAGACAGACCCCAAGGGAAGACCACGTGAAGGCAGAGGAGACTGGCCACCTACAAGCCAAAGGAGAGAGATCTTAGAAGAAACCAGCCAGCTGTGCTGCCGCTTTGATCCTGGACTTCTAGTGTAAGAACAAACTTTCTGTTGTGTAGGCCATCTTCTCTGTGGTGCTTTGTCATGGCAGCGCTAGCAGACTAATACAGAAAGGCATAACAAAAAGAACAAAATGGTTGTTGGATCAGCAAGCTATATGTTCAGTTGACCATACAGAATGGTTGGCATGAGAACAAGTAAACTTGGAAAACAGGATACGGTAGTGAGAAGGTGGGGTGCTTAGCAGTACAATTATGAAGGTGGTCAAGTTACTTGGTAATGACAACACCAAGGTCACATCCTGGAAGTAGAGCTGAGGAAAACATGACTGAAGGAAAGAAGTGGAGATTGAGAGCGCAAGGTATTTGATGAGTCATCCATGTAGATTCGTGTTGAAATCACTCACAAGAGTGGCAGGCAGAGCGATGAGGTGGGAGACGGCGCATCGGTGAAGAGACTGTCCAATAAATGGTGGAGACGGAGAGACACACTGACATGTCCTAGACGATCATGAAAAAGGCAGGGGATGGAGTGGTCTGGCAGCGTTCATTTCAAAGGACGTATGAAAGGAAGGAGGAGAGAAAAGATTCTGGAGAAAACAGTGGGAAAGCAGGAAAGTATAATCCTGCTCCATTCTAGACCCTGGAGTATTTGGGGGTTAAAAAAAAATCAGCTTTTTGGCCAGGCTTGGTGGGAAAAGCCCGGCACTATGGGGCTAAATAAGTGTGTACAGCCTTTGGGCAAGGCCAGTTCATCAGAATGCAATTATGTTTCAAATGTGTATCTTCTGTAGCCCAGAAATCCTTCCCTGTGCTCTAGTGAGCAGACTTCGTCTACAACAGCTTGCTACTCTGGTGTTTTAGGTGTTGTCTATCACGTGTCATACAATCCTGTTGCTCTCAGTGTTGCACACAGAGCTGTCTGCTTCTTCCTTGGAACTGATCTTTTTATTTGTGAGCCAGGCACTGGCGTGCATGTGGTTTTGAAGCTTTACTTTTCTACGTATTAACTGTGTGACTATCTGCCCTATTTTACTCGCAACTTTTTCAAATGGAAGATAAGGATCATAACCCCCACCTGACTTCGTTGCTTGAGCATTCAACGTGTGAAATCGCCTCGCGTGACTGACAGTTATCAGTCATGAATGCAAGGAAATGTAAACAACTCTGCAGAAAAGCATATTTTAACGTTGTAGCCCTCTCCGCTGTTCCGAATGTGAGATGCAACTTAAAAAGAAAGGCTCCCGCACAGATTCACAATGTTTTTTGTTTGCTATTTTAATCCAGATTCAGGTCTTCTTACTCTAATTCAGACCTAGAGACTGGTAGACCATAGAAAATAGAAACCCAGGAAAATGCAGGATTCTCATGATTTTCTCAACTGGAGCCTGTTGCTTAAAATTTGTTTTAAATTTTACTTGGGAATGAAACATGAGTAAAATAATTATGAGTATAATAAATTCTAAACATAAGAATATGAGAGTATGAATATAATATCATCTTCCAAACCTATTAAGACCATTCAAGGACATGGACATCCAAGCGGCCAACAAGCATAGGAAAAATTGCTCAGTGTCACTCATTATCAGAGAAATGCAGATCAAAGCTACAATGAGATACCACCTCACACTGGTCAGGGTGGCTATCATTAAAAAGTCAACAACAGGTGTTAGTGTGGCTGTGGAGAAAAGGGAATGCTTCTATACTGCTAGTTGGAATGTAAGCTAGTTCAACCTTTGTGGAAAGCAGTGTGCCATTTTCTCAAATAATAAAAATTGAGCTACCATACCATCCAGAAATTCTACTTCTTGAGCTTAAACCCAGAGGAACACACACAGATCTATCAGAAAGACATCTGCACACCTATATTCATTGCAGCATGATCCACGATTGTAGAAACGTGGAGCCTTTAAGATCTCTACAATTCAAAAGACTTTACCTATTTTGTCTTAGCATTTTTTCGATATTAAAATGTTTGTTTTCTACTGGTTACATTGGCTCACATCTATAATCCCAGCACTTTGAAAGGCAGAGGTGAGAGGTTTGCCTGGTCTTAGGAGTTTGAGACCAGTCTGGCCAACTTGGTGACACCTCGTATCTACAATAAGCAAAAATATTAGCTGGGTGCGACGGCATGCATCTGTACTCTCAGATACTTGGAAAACGGAGGAGGAAGAGGAAGAATCTCCTGAGCCCAGAAGACTGAGGCTGCGCAAGCCATGAGTGTGCACTCCAGCCTGGGTGACAGAGTAAGACTCCAACTCAAACAAACAAACAAACAAAATCTGTTTTCTGTATTTGCTCACTAATATGTAAGCTTCATGAAGTTCAGCAGTATATTTATTTGTTTCACTGGCAATTAAATATGTGTATATGTGTATGCTTGTGGGTGTGTGTATACACATATATGTTTCAAATAATATAAACTATTTTCAGTTAGTCGACTTTTTTCTTTATCTGGGAGTCTAATCTGTCTCACTATCTGTTTGATCACCATGGTTTCCACACTCCACCGCATCTGATTATCTGCTCTATTGCTCACATCATGTGAGAACTGAAAACTCAATTTACTTACTTCACAGAGAGATATCTGAATAGATAGACAATTGTAAATTAATAGATCTATATCTCATAACCATGATTGTAAATGAAAAGAAAATTATAAATTTCTTGATGTTTACCAGTAGAACCATCTTAGCTTATTTATATAGTGGGACCATTTGACCCATGTTATTTTCTACTTTTGATAATAGATGGGGACAAAACTATTTCTGTATACGTTTGAGAACACAAGTGGTTTCAGAAATAAATGACCACTTGTGTATGATCCAATGGTTTCAAATTACATTGGCAACCATTCTCTAGCCTAGAAAGATATATGGATTGGGTTAGGCCAAGATTTCTTATTCTCCATCCTACTCCTGATCATCAGGAAACTGAGCCTAGGTGAATACAACTTACAGGCTCAAACTCACTTCCAAACATCACTTCCCGTGTTCTTTTCCACTCCATCAGGAAACCACAATCTACATGTGAATTTGACTTTATTCCATACATGTAGTTATTTAAAACTCATTGGAATTTTGGCAAGTGAAATAGACTCTGCTAATGAAATAAGAGCATATTTTATTTCAAAGAATGAGTTTGTACATCTCTATGTAACACAAATATATATATAGATATAGATATATAGATATTTAAATTATAAAAATTAAAACATAGGTTCATGTTGTTTATAGATATAGATATAGACATATTTTAAGAAGGTTGGATTCAAAGTCAATCACTCAATAATTTTTCCTTTGTTGTTTATGTTTTTGTTGCTGTTTATATTTATTTTTGTTTCCTGGTGAATTTACTAGGTAGTTAGTAATTATATTCTTTACTGTATCATTTTAAATACAATTATTATTAGAAACATTTAAAATCTAAACATTTTATCTTTTAAAATTACTATATTCTGCATATTAGTCATAATAAATTATATCTTTAACAAAATGAATATGTACAAGGGGGAGACCAAAAAAAATTCTTGGAAGGCAAGTCCCTTGCAGTATAATCAGAATTTGTTCCTCTAGATCAAGCAGTCAACCAAAATTTTAACCTAGAAGTTTTGAGAAAGTTGTTTCACAATTTGCGGTAGAAACATCCTGAGTTGTGGCAAACAAGCAACTGGTTCTTCCACCATGACAACACACCTGCCCACACCACACTGACTGTTCAGCAGTTTTTGACCAAAAACGACATGATCTCCATGCTACATTCTCCTTATTCACCTGATCTCTTCCCTAGTGACATTTTTGTGTTTCCCAGATGAAAAACGTTCTCAAATGGAAATATTTTGCCAATGTGGAAGAGGAGAAACAAAAATCAGCAGAAGCATTAAAACTCATCAAAATTGATTAATTAAAAAACTGCTTTGAGCAGTGGAAAAAGCATCTCAATAGGTGTATTGCATCAAATGGAGAATAATTTGAAGGTGACACATTTAAACATGTAAGAATAAATACACAATTTTTTAATAAATAAATTTAGTTTTTTGGGGGATCTCCCTTGTATACATACATATGTATTATTTAACTACTTCACATGAAGGTACATTTTAAACATTAAAAATTAGCTTCAATTTTAAGGTTTTAAAAATATTAATATCATATCTATAGCTTTGTAAAGTTCACTTACAGTGTGTCATGCATTAAATATATGTAAAATTTTAAAAAGGCCATAATGTTATCCAAAAGACACATATTAATAGTTAAGCAGTTTATTTTAGTGGCATGGGGAGTTTTCAAAAGTTCTGATCTGTGGTTTTATTCCACACTCTTGGCTTGCTCAGCTTTTCTCATTAATCTTGCAGTAAATGATGCTAATGCGGGAGTTGCAGGGTGCATCAGAGTCTGCTTATTCTCTGTTTGTGGTCCCCCGTGGGTGTGAGGTTGTAGCAATTAAGGTGGTGTATGTGTTGTTTGGAAGCACCAGAAAGATTAATTAGGTTGTAAATGGTCCCAGTGACATTGCCAACAGAGCCTTTGATGGGCTTGGTCCAAGGTGATTGAATCTGAAGATATTGATAGACAATCTCAAAAGACGAGAAAAGACTATGAGAAGTAAAGGGAAAGCATCTGGTGCCTGTAACAATAAACATACCATGATTACAGTTACCAACTACTAAAAACCTTCTCTCTAATAAAATAAATTTTAGGGAGATTATAGAAGTACTGATTATAAATATTCTAATAGTTTTTATCTTGCAAGCTAATTTAAAGGGATAACTTAAGAAGTTTATTTGACTTATAACTAACAGCTATTGCGACTAAATGATCTTAAATAAATAAGCTTATATATCCAAATTAACATTGCACCATTTGAAATAGTCTCTTCAAACATCTAAACACTTGTTTCAAAGATGCAGATACCATTTAAAATTGGTCGAAAGTCAGCTTTGTGATCCTTACCTCATTATAAGTGTTAAATTTAAAAAGACTTTGGTAGTAATTTAAAGAGTAATTTTAAAAAATGAGAATAATTATTGGGCTTTGAAAGGGGTAGAATGAATGCTTCCTCACTCAGACCTAGAGAAGTTGCCTGGATCTGGGGAATACAATCATCTGATTTCTGACATATTCCTTAAAATTCTAGAAAGTACAAGGCAAACTAAAGAGGCCCATAGCAAGAGCATAATAAGTTACAATGTAAGAGGAAATCACATGCCCACCGACCCTGCATAGATTATATTTCCAGTTCTAATGATAGAGATGTTCATAGCGGTGGTAGTTTACCAGCAAATTTCAAAAGTAACTCCACCAGAAACAGTGTAAATGTTAAATTTATCTCCCAGAAGATTTTTGGTAACCCCAAATTACAAAAGTGGCAATCAAGTTAATTGTTTACTTACTCCCTTGACTACCACCCATGACCTCCCCTCTCTTCAACACACAAATACATACTTAGACTCCAGTGGATTTTAAGAAAGGATGTGCACAACTGAAAATTTAGAAGACGGCAATGAGAAAAGAACACAAGAGAAGCAGAAAATGTAAACCCAATCCTTGGTTACAATGCAGACTTTCTACCAATGAGAAGCCAGATTTGGGAGAGTAGAGATGACGCCACTGTAAATTAAGAGCAGATTAAAAATTATTACACTCATTTCAATGTTTTAATTGTTAAACTATAGTTTTGGAGGCTCTGAAGTAACAAGATGACTTCTTATTATGGACGAGAAGATAATAACAAAACATCTGAAACTTCAAACCAAAAGAGAGAAAGAACTAGCTCCAAGAAAGAGTTTAAAAGCACAGCAAAAGGTGCAAAATATTCTTGGTCTCTTTGCACAAAAAGAGATGGTAAAAGAAAATATTTGGTCTGAATGAGTATAATGCCAGAAGAAATTTTTAGTTTTCTGAGAGAAAAGGTCACCAAAAAAATGATACATTTGTGGGCAAACATCATACTTTGGTATCTTTTCTTAACTTTTAAAAGTATGCATTGGCATTTTTTAAAAATAGCTAATAACATATATAGACAACAATAGAAGAAATATACTGGCATAAGGGCACCAAATTATACTTAAAAGAGGATCATATTCATATAAGTAGATGGGAATAACCACATATGTGTGCAAATGTATATACTAGCAGTAACAGTTATTGTTATTCTAAATATTTTAGTATATAGCCTTATTTAACTCAATCAATTTTAAGTTGGTATGTGTGCTTGTGTATATAAGTGTGTATACAACCAGTATAATATAATGTAATAATAATCATAATAATATATATACCATATTTTGTAACTTTGTAATATTTATATTCACATAATATATGTACTTACAATATATTTTTCTGTATTTATTAGTGAATAGTTTTTATGTTTATATACATATATGTGTATGCATATGTACATAGCCAATAGAGAGGATATAATAATACACAAATAAATGAGAAATTAATAAATTATGATAACTGGAAATGTTCTAAATAGAAAGAAGAAATATATTCTGAACTAAATTAGAGTAAAAACACAGTATATCAATAGTGGGATGCCTCTAAAGAGGTCCTTAAATAAAAAAGTACAGCTATATAATTTGTAAATTAAAAAACAAAGTTTAAAATAATAGTCTAAGTTTTTGTACTTAGAAACAAGAAAAAGACAATATTAAAATACCATGATAAGATTAGGAAAAGAAAAATTTTGATCAGAGTAAAAGTTTATGTAATAGGAAAAATATAATTATGGAAAACAACAAAATTGAGAGTAGATTATTTGAAAAAGTCAAATAAAGTGGTGAATATGCATTTAAATTCATCATCAGCAGCAACAAAAGAAACATAAATTATCTATATTAGGAACAATAGATGAGATATTGCATATTCCATGGACAACACAAAAAATTAAGTAACAAACATATAATGATGAGATATATAAAATGTATATATTCTTTGAAAGCACAATTTAAAAAAGCTAATACAAAGTTAAAGAATAATTATAGTATTAAATAACTTGAATTTCTTATTACAAAGCTCAAAAGTGAAGCTCCAGTCCCAGAGGGTTTCATTTGGGATTTATGTCAACTATTTATAAAAGAAATAATGCTAAGTTTATTCAAACACTTTTTTAAATATAAAGAATGAGAGTGTAATTTCTTATTCTCACTTTTCATAACACTACTAAATTCTAGCAAACATTCAAGAGGAAAAAAAGAGAGGACATGGGAAAAGGTTATCAAAAAAATGGAAAAACTTTACTGCTCATTTATGGTAAAACTCTCAGCATACAAGGAGGAAAATTGAATAGAATGAAAATTCTCAAATTGTATGTGAGGCACCTATGAGTGCAGCCAAAACCATGATTAACCAGTAAGTTTTGAGCACTTTTCTTTCACTAACAGGACAAGGCAAAGCTACTTTCCTTCATTTCTCAACATCATACTGGAGGTTCTCTTTATTTCAATAACATAATACCAGAAGGAAAGAAAAGGCTTTGGAAAAAAGAAGTAAAACAATATTTAATTGCAAAATATCTAATAATTTACAATAAAAATGTAGTAATCTAAAAATCAAATTAAATGGAATACTATGAATAGAAGACAAATTTAGCAAGGTTCTTGGTTGCAAAATCAATATTAAAGAGTATAAAATATATATGTACATATATGTATGTGTACATATATTTCACAAAATAGGAAATAAAGTTTAAAATTAATTGATTCATTAGTTGACTGATTAAATGCATTTATTTGTTTCTGAGTTGAAGTCTCCCTCTGTTGCTTAGCTTGGAGTGTAGGGGCATGCTCACAGCTACCGCAGCCTTGACTTGCTGGCCTCAGGCAAGCATTCCACATCAGCCTTCCAAGTAGCTGGAATACAGGCACGCACCACGACACCTGGCTAATTTTTTATTTATTGTAGGGACCAGGTCTCAACATGTTGCCTCACCCTCCCAAAGTACCAGAGTTACAGGCATGATCCACATGTACAGCCTCAAAATAACATCAAAACAAAATACTGAGCAATAGCTTTTATCAAAAATGTACAAGAGCACAACTTTTTAATAAAAATCTAAATAAATTAATATAATTTTTGCAGAAAAATTGAAGACATATATAAAGTTATATACCATGTTCATGTTTTTAAAGACTTAATATTGTTATCATGGCAATCTTTTCAAAATGTAATTGTTATATTAAGCAGTATCCCAACTAAATTTTCAGAAGTTTGCTTTTTGGAAACTGCCAATCCAATTTATGTAGGTATTCTAAGAATCTAGATTAGCCAAAATAATGTTGTGAAAAATGATCATAGTGGGATATCTTAAACTATCTTATATCAATGTTAAAATAAAACTATGATAATCAGTACAATGTGGTATTGGTGCAATGGAATACAAATAAATCAGTGTTGCAGATTAGTGTCCAGAAACATGTCAGCACATTTATAGTCAATTAATATTTGGGGAAGGTACAAAGTTAATTAAATAGAAAATAGCTGTCTTTTCAATAATTAGTTCCGGAAGAAACAAATAAACATATGAAAAAATAATATTGAGCACCCACTTGAATCATATAAAAGTTTATTTGAAAGGTCACATATCTCAATATAAAATTGGTAGAACACAGAGCATAATGGGTTTGCAACCTTGGGGTAGACCATGCTATTTTAAATTGAAAACAGATATCAATGAATGTAAAAATTTTATAAAATCAAAATTTTGACTTCATCAAAATTTATAAGATTTGCTGTCAAAAAAACATAGCTTAGAAAATAGAAATGCAAAGATTTGCCTTGAAAAAATGATTTAAAATTGAACTGGATCTAGAATTATAAAGTACTCTTACAACTCAATGATAAATATGCAACCAACCCAATTAAAAAATGGTCAAAGTTACTAGTTATAGATGGACAAAAGGCTTAACTAATGAGCATAAAATAAAGCAACTATAGTACAATTTTAATGGTAGACTATAAGTGGTGGGTACACACATGCTTATTGTAAAGTTCTTTAACTTTGTCATATTTCATAATTTTTTAATAAGAAGAATAACCAAATAAAATTACTGAGCTGTCCATTTGCAATTGAAGTATTTTATTTTTGGAAAACAGCAATGCTGTTGGAAAACAGCAATTGTTCTCCATTTTTAGTTTACATCAAATTAATTTGTGAGGTATAAACAACTACAACAACAAGCAAACAATGCATTAAAAACCAGAAGGCCTTGACTCCATTTCTATTCTAAGTGAGTCTGTATAATAGGCATTTTATATTTTGAAAATCTTCTCAGGTTATTGAAATGTGTCATCAGATTTGGGAACTACTTACCTAAGGCTTTGTATGCAAATAATAAACCTGGACTTTTGGTTAAATGCACATTCTGGTCCAGTAGTTCTAGGTTTTGAGATTGTACATTTTCAATAAGCTTCCAAGTGATGCTGATATTGACAGTCCACAGTGTATGACATAGCTCTATGATCATGTTTCTGAAAATATATTGTGTGTCAGAACATCCAGGAGAGCTTGTTAAAAGGGAAACTGCTAGATGTTATTTTCCCCATCAATTATTTCCGATTAAATAGTTTTGGGGTGTGACCCAATAATTTTCACTTTTAACAAGTTCTCAGATGATGCTGGTGATTTGGGTTTGGGAACCAAGTTGAGATTATTACTTTAGCACTGTGCTGTCCAATGTGGTAGTTAACAGCCATATGTGGGCATTGGGTATTTTAAATGTGACCAGTCCAAATCTAGAAAATCTAGGTGTGCTATTAGTATAAAATACAGACTAGACTTCACTAAATTCATTTTAAAAAGCAATTTAAAAAATTTCAGACTGGGTGTGGTGGCTCAGCCTGTAATCCCAGCACTTTGGGAAGCTGAGGTGAGAGGATTGCCTGAGCCCGGGGGTACGAGACCAGCCTGGACAACTTGATGAGACTTAATCTCTACAACAAATCACAAAAACAAGCCGGGCGTGGTGGTGTGCGTTTGTAGTTCCAGCTACTTGGGAGACTGAGACAGCGGTGGCCATGAGCGTGCCACTGCTCTGCAGCGTGGGCAGCAAGAGTGAGAGTCCAACTCAAAAAAAAAAAAATTCATTAATAATTTATAATAATTTAATGTAGAAATATAATGCTTCAGACATATTGTAAATTATATGGTAAATTATACTGTTAAAATAATTTTATCTCATTTTTAAACTTCTAATGTAAATAGTATAACAATTCAAATTATATATATGGCTCAGATTATTGTCTTCCATCATATTTCTGTTGGACAGTACTGTTACGGAATTTTACCTAGAGTTTATGCTAAAGCCCTGCTCTGAAATTTACTTGCCCACCTAATTTGCTGCATCTTTGAAATGAGATATGATTCAAGAGAGAGAGTTCTCAACATTAAAAACTTTAAGATAAAAACTTGTATGGTTTCTGTTTCTTATTATATAACTGATTCAGTGAGAGATCTTTATTTATATTCAGTTTAAAAAGTCTATGTACCACACTTTCACTAAAATTGTAAACTTTTCTAAAAATTATTGTGAGGTCAAACTTAGTTTATAGTCCTATCTTTTATGAAATGACCTCTGGCATCCTGTGGATTCACAGCGGCCTCAGCCTTCTTTTCCTTCTGCCCACTTTTGTTTCAAAACTTTTTTTTTTTTAATATGAGATATCCTTTTTCCTCCTTTGCTTTTGAAAATCCTGGTACTCTAACAAATGCTAGTTTGACCTATCTGTGGAAAATAATCACTCCTATTTCTGACCCTGCCTGTCCTGTCCCCAGCTCTATGCCTATCCGTCTATGTAATCCCAGCACTTTGGGACGTCAAGGCGAGAGGATTCCCTGAGCTCAGGGGTTCAAGACCGGCTCGGGCAAGTTGGTGAGATCTTGTCTCTACAATCAATCAATCAATCAATCAATCAATAAAAGCCAGGTGTGGTAGTTCATGCCTGTAGTTCCAGCTACTTGGAAGCCTGAGGTGGAAGGATTGCCTGAGCCCAGCAGGTTGAGGCTGCGGTGGCCGTGAGCGTGCCAATACTCTCCAGCTTGGGAGACAGAGTGAGATTCCCACTCAAAAAATAAAAACAAAACAAAAAACTAGAACTTGGTTTCCCCTTACTTCCATATTACAGCATGATGTCCTATATCTATCTCTGCTCTAATGAGCCCTGTGGCCACTAAGACCATGAGACTTCCTGCTTGCCTCTTCCTCAGTGGTGTCTGACTTAGTTTGCACATGTTGGTTGCTCAGGGTTCATTTTTGTATGCATGTGCATGTATTTATTAATTTATAAGAGCAATTTGTGAGGATGTGATGTATTCTTGGGTTTTATTTAAAATGTCTCTTTGTTGCTGGAGTTGCCTCATTAGCAATTTGCAAGGGTAATAATTGCATGCGACACCATAGATGTATTGTGTCCTATTTTCTAAATCCCTAAGTGGAGACAAAAACAAGAGTTGGATCTTAAACAAATACAGATTTTAGAGATATTTTGCTTCTGTGTTATCACTCCTGGTCTGAGCAGGTGAGCAGGTAGACTAGAATGTTCCTGTCTCAAAAAAAAAAAAAAAAGAAAAAAAGTTTTTCCATTTATTTCAAGAAACCACCTGAAGTGTATTTCCCTGAATTTAAAAATTTTAGCTATATAGAGAGGAGTAAGTCACAGAAGATAAAAGTAGTTGTGTGCGTGTGTGTGTGTGTGTGTGTGTGTGTGTGTGTGAATCAAGTGATGCAACTCAGTAGATGAACCCCAGGAGAAACCACCATAAGTTATTTTCAGTGTCTTGTTGTTTCTCAGCTTATGACTCCTAGGAAGATACCAGCTAGATGTCCTTGATTTGGCCAGAAGAACTGCATGGTAACATCCTGCCCACAAGATGGCAGTGACAAGACAGTGTTCAATGATGCAGGTTATTGGTGTCTAGGTTTAAAACAAAACAAAACAAAATACTTTTGGTAATTCAATTTGTGTCTTGTCTATCAGAAAAGGATAAGAGGATTTTGGAGTCAGACAGCAAGGGGAAAAAGGAACGAGCATTAGTGGTACAATTTCTTTATAAGAAACAAGACATAGAGCTGCTTTTCTGTATGCAGAAAATCTGCTCTTTCTCCAAGTGAAAACATTTTCACATAATTGCAACACTACTTAATATCTATGCATCCCTTAGCAGAGCCAGGACCTTACAAGGCATTCCCCATCAGTCTTCCTTCTGACACACAAATACCTGAAAGTGGTGTTTGTTTTGTTTCTCACTGTTCTGGTAAGAATACTCTCATTTTAATTTAAAAATGAGTAAACCATAGACATTATTCTGTAATAAACCAATAAATATTTGTATTCATCTACAGTAACATGTCAGTGGTGATATGTTTTCCAGATTACAAATCAGGATTAAGATCAAAATTATTTTTATTTGAGCCATGCAATATATCAATTTTTTCATGAACAGCTTGACAGCTTGTCTTTGCCTGTGTTTTAGACACGCATTTTGCCATCTTCATTTAACCTAAAAAGGAATCAAATGTTTCTGATAGCTGCTTTTATTCTCCCATATTTGCTAACAGATTGTGCTACTACTAGCTAAAGTTATCAAAATATCTGTTAAGTGTGAGTGGCACGTGGTAAAGTGTTTTTTTTTTTTAATAGAATGAATGGGTCAATGAAAAAGGAAGCAATAGTTATGGTAAAATGGCCACCATTAATAAGGGATCAAATAGATGTAAAAAAATGTTTAGATACCATTCAAAACTATTTTAAGTCCGTTGTGGGTATAAATAAGACTCTATTTCTGTAATATTAAAATACGTAAGAATGTGGATTTTATATAGATATAATGTTGTCTCCCAAAACACATTCTATTCTCATTTCTCTCCTTTTCTCCGCTCTTCCTTTTCCTCCTCCTTCCTCCCTCACTTTCCCTTCTTTCCTTCCTTGCTTCCTTCCTTCCTTCTTTCCTTCCTTTCTTCTTCTAAAATATCTATAAAACAACTTTTCTGTGCTAGACGTGTGTGATAGTGAGATAAAAAGATTGCTGTCATTCATATTAAGCATGTATTCTAAGTTTGTGCCTGAGAAAAACGGGAAGTGTCGTGACTCCCTGAGACTTGGAGAATGACTCTTTGGCCATTCAGAGAGGGAGAATAGTGGGGGTAAGGGATGAGATGGTATGACTCTTTAGTGATGTGGGACAACATAAGCAAAGTCTTTATAACTATATGGAACTTTTCTTCTTTCACAAAATTAAGCAGGATTATATGAAGTCCAAGAGGAAAAGAGGAAGAATATAAGTTGAATTGGAGAATCACATCAAGTAAGATCATAACCTTTTAACAACAGAGAATAATGTTGAATCTGAAAATACATATATATGTATATTACATAATCCCTCTAGCCCTTTCTTGAGAATCTACTGAAATATTAAGGGCCAATTAAAGAATAATTCATTACCCTCAAGTACTAAAATGAAAAATAAAGAAAAATAAAATATTTTCTAAATAATAAGGAAAGCATACTGATTCCAATGTACAGTAGGTATAAAACCTGTTGAACACTTAAATCATATGATAGTTTTTAAACAAATGTTAACTCTGTTCTAAATATGAAGATTTAATATTGTGGATTTCTATCAAAGCTATGTTATTTTTACAGCTTTTTCAGGTGATTATAATGTGCAACTAAGGAGCAGGCAAGTACAGTGCTAACTGTGACACTGGCCACTTTTAAAAAAGTTAGTTCAGCCTGTGTATCCTTGTGAAGTATGTTTACTTAGATAAGTTCAACAGTTAGAGAAACCGGCAGACCTGCAGTTTGTTTGGGTGCTACGTTTGAAAAGCAAACGTAGTTCTGAGGTCACACACCATGATAAGTGGGACCTGTTACCAACAGTTCTTTGTCCACCTTGCTTCCTCCAAGAACATTAGTCCTGTACATATAGGCAAACCTGCAGATTCTTTGAGCAGAATTTATGCTGAAGGCCTGCTCCCAAGAGAGTAAAGGAGACAAGAGTTAAGGAATCTGATTTTTTTCTTAGAGCGTGGGGTCTGGGGGAAAGAGGAGGTTTTTGAGGTGAGGGTATACATATGACTTTTTAAATATAAGAAGATATACTGTTTATGTTAATTATTTACTAGTGTATAAGACAGGCAGCTATGGAGTCTAGACAAACAGCAAAGTGAGGATAGAGAAGGAAGATAAAATGAAATGAAACAATGCAAACAAAAAGAAATAAAAGTCACAGCTAGTGTGAAAATGGTTTATCTTATAAACTGATTAGCTGCAGCCACAAGAAAACAAGTCTGGGCATCTTACCTTGAGAAGACTGGCTAGGGCTCTCCATGTACAAATTTTTACTCTGTATATATCCTCTGAAATGCTAGAAGGATGTAACCATGATGTGTATGTATGTTGCACACCTCTTTGTAGACTGTTCTTTTCTTTAAAACCTTCACATTTTTAATCCAAGTTTTCACCATTTCCTACCACATGATTTGGTGACTGATTCATTAGGGTCCCATTTTGAGTTAGAAAGTACTTCCAAAGTACTGCCTACTCATTCAGAATGTATTTCACTAAATGTCTTCATTTATGAGTCTGCAGAATATTGCCAACTTAGCTAGAAACTTGACTCTGATTTTCCATGTTCAAGTCCTCTCTGGAATTCTTCAAGAAAAATTTGCATTGCTAGTCCAGGGGACTCCTTTTAGAAACTCTGGAGAAATAAGAAAGTAAGGAGAATGAATATGCCTTGCCCCATTTTATCCTGGGTTCCTCAAATAGGAGAAAGAAACCTACCCAGCGAATTAAACTGGGAGGAGTAATTAACCTGAATCAATGAAGGGTGGCCCATAGCCCAGTAGAGAGCAACAGGATAAACCAAGACCCAGCTGAATGCCCAGGTTTGCTTGCAGATTTAGAAATCAAGGCAATCCTCCCAGCCCCGAGTCCTCCTTCAGAATAAAGCATGGATTCTAAATGTATGAGACATTTACCACTGGTATTAAGTGTGATGATTTAAGATTTTCAAAAGGCAACACATTTTTAGAAGAGTTTTCCCTTTCTACTTACCAATCTATTTATATATTTATATCAAGAAGAATGTCTTGGTGTTATGTGACCACTTTTAACATTTCCCTAATATGTACTAACTTATAAATGTAGTAAAGAAATGGTCTCCAGGCCCAAAATCTCAAACAAGCAATCATATCTAACCAATATTTGATAATATTACCTTGGTTATACCACATACTTATTTTTATAGCAAGTTTTAATAATTTATTATTTATCATAATGACACACAATTTATTTTTAAAATAAATATGCTTACATTAATATTAGCCAACTTAAGGAACACATTAAAAAATTTTAGTATAGAAGCACATGAATATGGGGAAGTTTGTGAACAACTGAATCCTCATATCGATGCTGGGTCAGAACAGTTGTTTGCCATCCTGACTTGGCATTAAATCACCTACGGAACTTTAAATATATAGATGCTAGATCCCAGAAAAATTAAATTAGAACCTCTAAGGGGTGGAGCCTGGATCTTGAATTTTTAAAAAATTCCGCCCGTGATTTTTACTTTGCAGCCAGTGCTGAGAACCACTGCGTTGGGAGGATGCTGATTTTAAAGAATAAAGTGGTAGACGTTCTTAATCCTTACATTCAGACACAAAGATACCCACAAATAAATAGATAAAATAATGCAGCCATATAACCACTTTATTAAAATAAAAAAACTTTCTTTAAAAAAAATAACAAATCTCAAAATAAACTGCCCTCTCTTGCTCTGCAGATTCAAATACCTGTGCTTCAAAACATATTCTACTGGGGCCAAACTCAGGTTCAGCCATTAGCTTAATTTGTCACCTTGGGCAAGCCACTTGACTTCTATGTGCACCAATTTCCATTTTTACAAAACGAAAGGAGAAAGCATGTTTGACATGGATAATCCCTAAAGACCCGCCAGCTGCAAATCTGTATTTTAAATGGAAACCACGAGGCAATCAGTGTTTCCTGCTTGGTTTAGCATTAATGATCATAATTAAAAACAGAATCATAGATGTGGTACATGAGGTTTTACTTTACTTTTCTTTGTACTGCAGATAGATTTTGAAAACTAATTTTTCTCTTCTGAACTGACAGTTCAGCCAGCAAGCAACCTTTTAAAAGCCTTCCTCAGAGCAAAGAAAGCAGCTTGCGTATGCACAGAGAAGACATGGTTGACCTAGTAATGAGGACTGTGTAAAATTGCATTGATTTTCTTTTTTTGACCTCCCTTTCCATTTAACCATTTGTCAATACTGGGGAAAGAAAACTGTAAAATGTAATTTTTCAGCAACTGTAAAAAACACAACTTTTCCAGAAGAAGGAAGTTGGAATAAATTTTGATGTGGATTCAGAGCTTTGTATAGAGTGACTTTCCTCAAGCCTTTTGCCGAATATAAATCCATGAGCTCAAGCAAGTATCTTGTATTCAAGTTTCTCTGAATTTGTCACTGGCCTTACTCGCCTTTGCCTCCATGCCAGCCTAGACTTTCTCTCTTTTTTTGGGGTGGGGGGTGACTTTTCTAACCCCAAGGTCTTTCAAGACAGTTTAGGAAAAACTTCTGTTAAATAATTATTTAAATAAAATCTTTACCACTTGACAATTCTAGTTGCTGATTATCAATACATAAAATCACATATCTACCAATACCCTAGTACCAATGTCTTTGTCTCAAAATTATTTGTCATACTTCTGAGAATGTGAGCTTTTCACGGTCACCGATATGTCCTTGTTCACCTTCATCTCTCCAAGAGCTGATACTGTGCATGACACTTACTGGAGTGTTGGAAAACTGTAAAGGACACTGAGGTTTTGCAAAATACATGTCTCTAAGAAAAAAAAAAGTCTCCAAACTTCCTAGGCTGAAAAGTATATTATTTCTGCTGTGAAAAGAATGTGCCTGTTTGGCAATACACATAATTTATCCTCAAATAATTCATACTCAATTCCAGAATGGTAGATTGACTCAATTCCAGAATGGTAGATTCCAGAATGGTAGATTGACGTTTCATATTATGCACGTTGATCAATAGGCTGTGCATGGTTAGTGCATTGAGTTTAAAAAGACTTCAAATGTATATTTGGGGTAACTGTTTATTGATTATTAGCAATAGTCACCATGGGTACTGATAAGATGGCCAGTAAGTAGACCTTGTGCTTGTTAAAGCTGATTACTTAATGAAATATTACTAGTATTTAGATAGTTGTGGTGTATGAATAGTAGCTGGTTCAAGCATTTAAAGTAGGTTAGCTAGAAAGAAACCATCCCAGTAGTATGAATTAGCATGTGCGCTTACTGTGAGTTATATACAAAAATGTTCTACTATTTGAAACATTTTTTCCCAAATTAATTTCACCATTATGTGTGTATGTGTCTCTCTGGGTATGTTAGGGCAGAGAGTTGAGAAGACTAGATGAAGTATTTATGCCCTAGATAGATAATGTGCTTGCAGTATGGCATGACCTTCTAGTAGGCTAATATGATATATTGATATAAACACAGATGTCAACAACAGACCATTTTCCACTTAATCATCAGTAAACTTTAGATTAAAATTTTCTGTAATCTAATAATTACCTCTTTAGTCTCTTCTTTTGGAATAAGAGTTGTTCATAAGAATAAACTATAAATCATATTTATCTGTTTTTCTACTAATATACATACAGACTATAGAATGTGTATGTATTTATAAATTTAGGCATGTATATCATGATTTTCTGAATCCATGAAAGGAAACATAAAATATGATTTATATATTTAACATCCAGATGTCACTCCTTTCACATATTTGCTCCTAGATGGGACTTGACATGACGAATGCCTTTCAGAGTTTTGGAGATGATCTTTTCAATTTGAACCAGAAAATCTTTTAATTCTACATAATTTTCCTCAGTTGTTATATTGACCTACTTTAGACTCAAAATACAATATGCGGGGCAGAAAATACTGGTTTGGCTGCATCTAAGAATGGAAATTACAGGAAGTGAAAAAAATGCTGCAAACATTCGTTTTAAAAACTGTGTCAATGAAACACAGAAATGAAATAAATAGTATACTTTGCATCCCAATACACTCATACATACATTATAGATAGACAATAGATGATAGAGAGATGCATTACTGAATCAACAGATATATTTTAAAGGCAGAGTTTTCTGTCTTCCTACTGAAAGTATCCCCACCCTGAGAAAGTTCATTAATCCTAAGAATGCAGCTTAGATAATGCTCACATACTGACTGAATAAACCCTTTACCCAGAATCCGAACCAAGAAAGGGAACATTGTAAATAATTCCTTCTGTGCACTAACCTTCAACAGTAACCACTACCTGGAATTCTAGCACTACTTAAGGATATTTACTTGTTTATATATTTAATATAAATGAACTTATATAGCACTTTCTCATTTGCACCTGAGGACTTTCATTCAGAATTATATTTGTGAGGTTCATTCATATTGTTTTATTAGTATAGTGAATAGTGTGATATACCATCCACACTCAGAGTCCCTGCTATGAGTAAAGAACTTATTACTCTAATTACTGGGAGTGATGCCAGAAAACAGCCTTCAAATGTCAGCTCCCTATTGAGATTGATTCAACTGAGAAAAGTCACCTCACCTAAGGTGTTGACTGGTCTCTACTCTAGGGTGGCCAACATCTAATGACTGGTGAATTTAGGGGTACACAGAATCACCCCTCTTACCCCAAACAGGCCATCTTTTCTTGAAAACCTTTTGCAGAGTCAGTAGAGAAATCTGTTAGGACTGTCTCAATGTTGGGCTTCCTTTTTTGTCCAATCCTGCTTTTGCCGTTTACTCGACTCAAGTCTTGATCCAAGCAATACCTCTAATACCAACTTGTGAGTGTGAAGATATCTTTTCCTAATCTTCCTTGGTCTATAGTATTCTACTATATACATAAAGCACAACTTATGTGTTTATGCTAATGTTGATGGGTATATAGGAGTAATTTTTAATATTGAGTATCATAAATCATGTTACTATGAACATTCTAGTACATGTGTTTTGGTAAAGATTTTTATGAACTTTCATTGAGTGGTTATTTAGAAGTCGATTATTTAGTGCTGAGTTTTTGAGTTTGTATATTTTCGGTTATTGAATGTGTTTATGTTTGTGTTCAGTTCTGAAATTATTCTTTTAAATGACTGGCTTTACCCTAATCAAAAAAATTAGAAAAATAACTTTTAAATTTGTAATGGACTGTGTCCAATTGGAATATAAATATATATTTATAATATTCTTTGTGGAATATATAATAATATTCTCTTTGGTCTACTAGGAAAGCCCTTCTAAACAATTGAGAATATTCAGAGAGTGAGGTGGGGAAGAAGAAAATGTCTTTTACTTTGGAGATGAAAAGAGTACTAGTTGGGGGAGAAGGAGGTGAAAAATAGGCGTCTAGATATCTGGAGCCATGTTCTAGAGTGTGCTCAGCTTTTAGGACTTACCTTTTGGAAGCTGTTAGGAAAATAAATTGAATTAAATACTATACAAGCTAGCATGTTCAGTGCATAGTAACTTTTGGGATTTCAGGATATTTACACCATAGTGACATATAAGATACTCTGTGGAGTGGTGAGGAGGAATATTTGCATTATATATAATTCATTATGAACATCTTGAAATAAAAAAAAAGTAGGGGGATTAAATCACATGAAAGGAACACATTTACCAGTGTAATTTAACAAAGAGAAATAAACCAAAAGGAAATTAAAAAAAATAAATTCCACAAAAATTCTGCAGGGTTAAGTTCTGGGATTTTTTTGTTGATTCTTGAAAAGATATCTCCAGAGTTAAACGGCTAAATTATTTATTGAATGTTAAGTTGACATTGTTTTTACTATGGACCACATTCAGAAGAAAGAAAACAATGAAAATTGTTCATGCAATTAAAATATATTGTTTATCTGATGCAGTTTTCTAAGATTAAACTGATAAAGACTTATTCACCCAATTACTAAAATTACTTTATTTTAATTTGATAGACTTTATTTTTCAGAGTAGTTCTAGTTCACAGAAAAATTGAGCAGAAAGCAGAGTGGTCTCCTACATACTTCTCCCACACCTCATATAGAAAACTATACACATCTGTGTGCACATTTTTGTGTGCACATGCTTTGAACTTCCCTAGGTAAATACCAAGAAGTGCCGTTGTTGAATTGTATGGTAGGAGTATGTTTAGGTTTTTAAGAAACTACCAAAACATCTTTCAAAGTAGAGGACATTTTGTAGCATTTTGTTTTCCCATTAGCAATGAATGAGTTTCCATTCCTTCACCATTCTTGTCAGATTCTGGATTTTGGCTATTCCAGTGGGTGTATAGTAGTATTTCATTGTAGTTTAAATTTGTATTTCCTTGATGACAAATGATGTGGAACATCTTTTTATATGATTATTTTTCATCTGCATATTATCTTTGGTCAGGGATCTGTTAGGGTCTTTGGCCTAACACAATGATCATTTTTTAAAACTTTCTCATATAGATTAATTTATTCTACCAAAGATATAACTTTTATCTCTTGTAGAGAACTTAAGTTCCTTGATAAAATAATTTTTATATTTTACTTTGTTTACGTTCTCCTGAAATTATTTCTGTGTTCTCCATTGGAATTATTGCTTGTTTATTTGTCTTTACTGCTTAAAAAAGATAGACTTTTTTCTTGAAAATGAGATGCGCTTCTATGTGGACAAATGGTCATTATAAAACATTAGCAGTTCTGATGTTTCAAATCAGATACAGTTTGCATTTCTGAGGTTAAAAATTAGAGGTTTTTTTTTTCTTGAGTGTCTATTGCAAAATAATTATGACTATGATGTAGGCAGTCAGTGCCTGAGGATTTAAGTCTGCCAGAGAACAGAATGGATTTTACTTTATGACTTAAAAAAAATCAGGGATTATTTCAATAAAAATGAAAAACCATAAATTGTTAGATACTCATCCTCTTCTTTGTGCTCATGAAGCATATACCTTTTTAGAACACAGTCCATGCTGAATAATATGTGAGTGTTAATGAACATTATTACTGGATATTTCAATAAATTTTTAAATTCTGCTTTAGGTGGTATGTCTTTTAGATGTGACCTCATTTATGGGTAGAGTCTTTTCTGATGTAATCAAGTGAAAATGTGGTCATTAGGGTGGTCCTAATTCCATATGATTGGCTTTCTTATAAAATGGATAGATTTGGAGACAGACATGTATACAAGGTGAATACCACGTGAATATGAAGCCAGCCTTTCACAAGCCAAGAACAAATTGTCTCTTCCTTCATAGTCCTCAGTAGGAGCAAGCTATGTCAACACTTTGAATATGAACTTCTAATCTCCAGAAGTATGAGGCAATACATTTCTGTTGTTTAAGCCATCTGGTTTGTGCTTTGATAATACTAACAAAAATTGAAACAAACTCTAATCAACCAAGTTCTGATTTTTTAAAACTTTTAATTTGTTGAGGTTAATCACATTCAAAGATTCCAACTGGACACACATTTCACTTGAATAGTGCTATGATTGTAAGGCAATCAAATAAAATACTGCAGAGATTTTTTTCATCACATCTGGGAAAAATGAGGGAACATTAATCAGGT
Organism: Tarsius wallacei; assembly: GCA_963574415.1. Taxonomy (NCBI): domain Eukaryota; kingdom Metazoa; phylum Chordata; class Mammalia; order Primates; family Tarsiidae; genus Tarsius; species Tarsius wallacei. The sequence goes on from CAUYQG010136077.1 coordinate 80,852, forward strand.
CTTTGTTTCTTTAAATAATCGAATGTTATTTATTAATTTATAAGTTTAGAAATATTAGAAAGAAAATGAGCCTTAATCAAATTTAGTTGTCTTACTTCCCAGGCAGTATTCCTAATAAAAACTCTAGCCCTGAGTATTCAATTATTATGTTTATTTGTTCTTTGGTTTCTGTGTTTTTCTCCCCAGATAACTTATTTTGCCCTGGAAAATTATTTTATTTTGTAATTTCTAAACAAGCATGCACTAATGAATTGAACATCAAAAGACCAGTGAGTTAAAAAACAAACAAACAACAACAAAATGTCGGAGTAGACAATATAATAGACCCAAATGTGGAGTCTCAGAACAAAGGAGTGAGGTCTATGTCCTTTTGTGAATTGCTTGACTGAATTGGTAGAATTTAAAACTTTGGAGTGCTCAGTTTTTCTTGTTTTAAAATTTAATTTAATTATCATTATTTTAGTAGTGATGATGATGATGTTTTCTTTTGCTTTCATATATAAGAGAACACTTATGTTAATTTATGATCTGCCATGTAAAAGAGCCTGCAGCCCAGGGAAGAAGAGGATTTAAATAAGTTTCTTAGTAGGTAGCAATAGGGCCAGGTAGAATTCTATGCTCTTTCCCTTCAGGAGAGACTACATGTATTTTCATCACAATTGCCAATTGTGATGGACTGTAGTAACTGAGTGGCATTATATTATGGAGAACATCCTGTTATATCTGGATGAAAAAGGAAAATGTCATAGAATATGAGTAATGTCTTCCATTACAAGAGGGGAGTAAGAGTCATATGAACTCTATTTCCATCCAGAATGACACCATTTTATATTTCTTTCTAAGGACAAATACATTTACCCCCAAATTTTTAACTGTTTGGCTAAATTATCTCTCATTAAGTTTTGCATTTGCTCTTTTTGATGAGTACTGACTGATGAAGCACTGATTAAATGGGCTAATTATAATAAGGTAAGATAAAATTAATATAATTTTTCTTTGAGCTAAAACTCGGTATTAAGAGTTTGTCACTACTTGCAGTCTGGATTAGTAATAATATAGTAAAATTTTTAAAAAGTTCAACCATTGAAAGTTTTTATTTTACATGTTATTAGGACTTAGGACTAAATACCACATCTATCCAATGATAGATCTTAGTATCTTAGTTAGAAAAATGTGGCCCTTTACAAGATAGAATTAATTCTGTGGTGAAATTTGTGCTTCAGACCTTCAGAAGAGATTGATGCTTACCTCTAGCTGAGTTCATAATTAACTTTGTTGTTGTTGTTTTTCTTCCTTTTATATCCTACCTCCCTCACTCCTATTGCCCCCCCAAAAACTAGTTTAGCAGAAAACCATATGGATTTCAGTCTTCATTTCTAAGGAACCCAACTTATGACAGTGTATAATTGCAGTGGTGATAACTTATACACTGCATGTAGATATTCATTTAAAAACACATGAAAAGTAGAATTTGACCCAAAAAGTTCAAAGAAGGATTTCTTAAACTGAAATGTAAAGGATACTTAAGAGCTATGTCAACAATGGAGTGAAAAAAGTTTACCAGAGAAAAAACTGAGGGCTAGACAATGGAGTGAAGAGATATCATAGCAGTAACATTTGAGGAAGAGAGGGAGAATGAAATTGGAACACAGAAACTGACAAATGGTGAGATGAAAGGCAAAAGGAGATGGGAGAGCAGGTAGGATCTCTTACTTTAAGCTATAGTAAAGCATTTGGTTGTTTATTTAAGTGTAATAAGAGAACATTGAAATTTTGAAGTAATAATGGGCATATAAAAGAACATTTGAGATGCACAAAACACTTACATATTCTTCCCTGATTATTCTTTGATTTGCCCCCTTAGTTCACTTTCTCATAAGACACTTAATACCTAGCATTTAATTGGCCATAATCATCTGCTCTTTAGGCATATTTATCCACCCAGATCTCAGGACTGAATTTCTTTTTTTTTGTTTGTTTTTTTTTTGTTTTTTTTTTTGTTTTGTTTTTTGAGTTGGAGTCTCACTCTGTCGCCCAGACTGGAGTGCAGTGGCCGCTCCCGGCCACCACAGCCTCGACCTGCCGGGCTCCGGCGATCCTTCCACCTCAGCCTTCCGAGTTGCCGGAATTACAGGCGTGCGCTACCATGCCCGGTTAATTTTTTTTTTTTGATTTATTGTAGAGATGAGGTTTCGCCTGCCCAGGCGAGTCTCGAACCCGCGGGCTCAGGCAATCCACTCACCTCAGCCTCCCAAGGCGCGGGATTACAGGCTGAGCCACCGAGCCTGGCAGGACTGAATTTCTTAATAGGCTTATTCTATCTTGTTGTCATGCTGTATTTTCTTTCTCTCAACAGACTAACACATATTACCTAATATCTCTGCTATGATATGAATATGGTTGGTTTGTCCTCATCAAAACGTGTGTTAAAATTTTAAAATTTGACCTCCAATGTGCTGGTGTCAGGACGAGGTGTGTAGTAAGAGGTATTTGGGTTGTAGGAAAGATGAATGGTTTCGTGCTATTCTCCATATAGTGAGTGAATCATGACTTTTGTGAAAATGGTTTGGTTTTCACAGGAACGAACTAATTCAAGTCAGGATCCCCCTCAGGTCTTTCCTTCTTGGCACGTGTCCTCTTTTCCTTTGACCTTCTCTGCCATGTTGTGATGGAGCATGAAAGTTCTCCCCAGAATCCAAGGCCATTGAATCTAAACTATAGAACAGTGCGCTAAATAAACCTCTTTTTTTAATAAATTACCCAATCTCAGATATTCTTTTATAGTAACACACAATAGACAAAGACAATCTCTCTTCTATTTTTCATTTTTAAGACAAAAATTAAATATTTTCCAAAACATTTTCCAATTTTACCTCTTGTTTCCCAAAGGAAATAATAATTCACAGAAGTTAAAATTTATACATGAACTCCTGAACAAATGACTAGGGGTAAAGAATTGTGAAGGGAAAGGTTCACTAAGATATAGAGGATTTCACCACCTTGTTCCCTATCTTCAGATCCAAATGGGAACTGGCAAGAATTTTTTAGGTTACTTCAGTCTTTCTGTTGGCAGTTTGATGGCTTATACAGAAGGCACTGTCATCTTTTTTCCTCCTTATTCTCTTACAATTGCATATCATTAAATTGAGACCTGTAAAACAAAAGTCAATAAATCAATGAGTCATATTTGAAATGATTAATGCTATTAGTGGAACTAATATTCTAGAGCTAAACAGAAACTCAAAGCATGTCCTTGACTTAAGGAAAGTTTTGTAATATAGTTGTCTTTATAATTAAATGTCACACTGACTTGGTGTTTGATGGTGAATGCTTCAAAGGAAAATTCAAAATTGCAAACGTGCCCATTGACCAAGCAATTACACAATAAATCATAGCATTGATTACTTAGTCCTTTGATGTATCTAGCTTTTACTAAGACTTACTCTGGGGATGACATTTCGCTAGGTACTGGGAATACAGGTATGAGTTACTTGCTCCAGTAACTCACAATCTCATATTAATATCTCGGCACAAAATCCACTATGCTATATTAGAGGACAGCATACACTATTAAAGGTGAGATTCTCTTCATTCTGAGATATAATGAACTTAAATATTTTTTGTTATCACTGATCATACAACTGGGAAATTGTTTATACTGTATCTGAAATATTCTACCATATTAAAGCCAGAATTCTTATAATGTCATCCTACTGACCTCAGCAAACAAACCAGTGTTTACAGAGTTAATGATTAAAACAAAACTAAGCAAAATTTAGATATTTTTAACTTCAACTCCTCCACTGGGTACATAACACCTCTTGGGAATAACTTCTGGAGGTGTTCTGTAATTATTTTAACATTATTCTTATCCATGGTAGTCACCAGAATCATTCAAAATAATTACATATAATTAAATCTATTTATCCATCTATATCGATTGCCTATTTATCTACAATCCTTATTTAATTAAATATATCTATCCATAATTCCACCTATTCATATATCACTGTGTGTAAGATAAACACACAAAAATGAGGATAGATGTGTTTTCTTTGTTCACCTAATGTTATGAAATTAATATATAAGCATATAGTTTAAAAAATATTCATAATTATTGTATTTAATTATTGTTTTTTTAAATTAATGACCATTATTTATTTAACCATTTTTCTGCATCTTGAAATGCTGGTCATTATTTTTTTAAATAGACATAATGTACCAATAATGCACTTTTATGTACTTAAATCACTATTAAATTAAAATGTATAATTTAGAATTATTTAAACAATATGTAGAATTGTTTTAAGATGCTTATCTGGCAAACTTGCTTTCTAAGCGTTGCATTAATGAGCACTCTTCTCAGTTAATATGAATGGTCATATTAGCCTTCATTAAATATTATCAGTTTTAAACTACTAATTTAATAAACAAAATATAGTATCTCATTTTTATTTATAGTGTTTTTTTCACTCTCTACCTGCATAGGTAACCATATTTTAATTGGCATTTATTCTTCATATTTTTTACTAAAAGCATACATGAATACACACAATTTGTCACCATTGCTTTATTTTCCATTATAAGTATTAGAATGACTGTACCAATATGGACTCACACATACACACATACTTTTGCATTTCTTCTTCATGGATAAGATTAGCATGTATGTAAATATTTCAAAAACACATATGCAGATTCTTAAATATTTTTCCAATGAGTGACGAGATTATGTCTCCTGATCTTTAAATATGGGTGAGCATATCAGTGCTTCAGTCAAAAAAATGCAGCTAGATAAATTTCAGTCTTAGGTTATTAAAAGTCATGCAGCTTTCACTTTCTTTACTGTAACACTTGCTCTTGAAGATTTGGCAAACTGCCATGTAAGAAGTTTAACTACTCTGAGACTGCCATGCTAAAAAGGCAACGCAAATAACAGTTCAAAAAGTTTGTGAACAAATGAAATTAAATGATAAAATCAAAGATATATTAACTTTATTTCTAATATAAGCTTCATCAAGTTCAAAACACTTCCATAAGCAAGAATACCAGGCATTTAGCTAGTCCTTATTAAACTGAAGTTCCTGGGAATTTAACTATGTCAATGCAGTCTTTTAACATTATCATCTGAGTACTGATTGCAGATTTCTATTTAGTAAACAAAAAAGAAGTCAGAAGGAACCAAATCAGGACAGTAAGGTAGATGTCTAATTATTTTCCATGGCAACTCACAAAATTTTCTTTGTTTAATATGAAAAATGAGTAGGCACATTGTTATTGTGGGGAAGGACTCTCTGATGAAGCTTTTCTGCTAAATCTTTGACTGTCTCTAAATAGTATCATTCTTTGGCCATCCATAAAGTCAACAAGCACAATGTACTGAACATACCAAAGACCTGTTTCTATAACCTCCTGCCCAGTTTGCTTTTGCTTTGATTTGGCCACTTCCATCTTTTGGTAGCCATTGTTTTGATTATGTTTTGATTTGGGGATCATCCATGCAAAGCCATGTTCCATCTCCTGTTATAATTCTTCAAAGAAACACTTCAGGATTTAAAAAAATATATATTTTAAAGATGTGGGGTACAATTCAGGGTTAGGTATACAAATGATCATTGTACAGGTTAAGGTTGGGACTCATTTTGTTTGACAAGTCACCTGGTTTGAGATCAGGGACGCTTATTGATGAAGTGTGACCCCTGCTCCCTCCCCTGGCAGTTTCCCAATACTGCTAATCCCTTTCTTATAGTATTATGATAATTGTTTAGGGTCCTCTTATGAGTGAGTGCATGTGGTTCTCAGTTCTTTGTTTCTGTAATTGAGCACTGAGTCTTACAGACTCTAAATCCATCCAAGTTGCTACGAAGTTCATAATTTTGTCCTTTTTTTTTTTTGGAATTAGAGTCTCACTCCACTGCCCAGGCTGGAGTAAAGTGGCACGCACATGACCACTTCAGTCTTGACCTGCTGGGGTTCTGGCAATCCTTCTGCTTCAGCCTTCCAAGTAGCTGGAACTACAGTTACCCACCACCATGAACAGCTAATTTTATGATTTATTGTAGAGACGAAGTCTCGTCAAGTTGCCCAGGCTGGTCTCAGGCAATCATCTTGTTGTCTGGTCTCAGGCAATCATCTTGTCTTGGCTTCCCAAAGTCCTGAGTTTACAGGTTTGAGCCACCATGCCCAGCAGTTTTATCCTTTTTTACGGTTGAGTAATATTCCATCATGTATGTGTACCATATATTTTTAATCCAATGTACTTTCGATGGGCAACATGGTTGGTTCCATGATTTTGATATTGTGAATACTGCTGCAATAAACGAGCATGTACAAGTATCTTTTTTGTAGAATGATTTGAGTTCTTTGGGGTATTTTCTTAAAAGGGGGATTGCTGGGTCATATGGAAGGTTGATTCTTAGATCTTTTAGGAATTGCCACACTGTTTTCCACAGAGGTTGTACAGTTTACACTCCCGCCAACAGAGTAGAAGTGGTCCATTTTCCCTGCATCCTCTCCAGCATCTGTTGTTTTTTGAGTTATTGAAGATGACCATCCTGACTGGAGTTAGGTGCTATCTTAGTGTAGTTTTAATTTGCATTTCTTTGATAATTAGTGAGGCTAAGCACTTTTTCATGTATCTATTGGCTGCTCATATGTCTTCTTTTGAAAAGTGTCTGTTCATATCTTTTGCCCACTTTTTAATAGGGCTGCTTGTTTTTTTCTTTTTAGCATGTTTGAAGTCCTTGTTGATCCTGGTATACTTTGTCAGATATACAGTGGGAAAATATTTTTTCCCAGTCTGTGGGCTGTCTCCCTGCTCTCTTGTTGATTTCTTTTACTTTGCAAAGGTTTTCAGTTTGATGAGGTCCCACTTGTCTACCTTATCTCTTATTGCTTGGGCACTTGGGATTTTGATAAGAATTGGTTGCCAGTTCTAATTTCCATAAAGTTGTCCCCTGCATTTTTTAAGTTTCTTATAGTTTGAGGTTTTACATTTAGGTATTTGATCCATTCAGAGTTGATTTTTGTATATGGTGATAGGAAGTGGTCTTGTTTTAATCTTCTGCATGTGGTCAACCAGTTTTCCCAGCACCATTTACTGAATAAGTTCTCCTCTCTCCAGTGGTTGTTAATAGAGTATTTCTTGAGAAGAAGTGGTTGAGAAATTGAGGTTTTGCTTTCAGAATCTCTATTCTGTTCCATTGGTCTATATGCCTGTTCTTGTACCAATACCTGATTGATTTAATTATTGTAGCCTTATAGTAAAGTTTAAATCTGGAAGTGTGATACTTTCAGCTTTGTGTTTTTTGCTGAGGATTGTTTTGGCTATTTGTGGTCGTCTACAATTCCAGATGAATTTCTGTAGTGTTTCCAGGCCTGAGAAGAATGATGCTGGTAATTTAATGGGTATGGCATTAAATCTGTAGATTACCTTGGGTAGGATGGACATCTTAACAATGTTGATTTTTCCCATCCATGAACATGGGATATTTTCCCATTTGTTTGTGTCATCTTTGATTTCTTTAAGCAATGTTTTGTAGTTTTTGCTGTAAAGAACTTTCACTTCTCCCCCAAACTCCCAAAGACTTGGACACTAACTAAATAGCATAATGCCGAACAACTCCTGGGTCAATACAGAATTCAAAGCAGAAATTAAAAGATGTCTGGAAGCAAATGAGAAATGAGGACACATCTTACCAATACTCTGGGATGCCATGAAAGCAGTACTGAGAGGGAATTCATTTCTTTATGAACACACATCAAGAAAATGAAAAGATCACAATTTAACAGCCTAACAAATTACCTAAGGGAGCTGGAAAGAGAAGACCACCAAAACACTGAAATTCAGCAGAAGAATCCAAATCACCAAAGTAAAAGCCCAAATACAGCAAACAGAAGGCAAAAATATCATAGAAAAAAATTCAGTGAAACAAAAAACTGGTTTTTTGAAAGAATAAACAAGATTGATGGACCCCTAGCCACATTGAGGATGAAAAAAAGAGAAAAAGCCAACATAAACACAATCAAAAATACAAAAGATCAAATCACAATGGACTCTGAAGAAATATAAAAAATTATCAGAGATTACTATGCACACCGGTATGGAAACAAACTGGGAAACCTAAATGAAATAGAGGACGTTCTGACATCACACAACATCCCAAGGTTGGAACAAGAAGAATTTGAGACATTAAATAGACCAATAACAACCCAGGAAATAGACTCCATAATAAGAAAACAATCCACAGAAAAAGTCCTGAACCAGACAGCTTTCCAGTGGAGTTCTACAAAACATACAAGGAGCAGCTGATATCAATCCTTTGAAAGTATCCGAAGCAATCAAGAAAGATAGAACTCTTCCCAAATTATTTTGTAAAGCTAACATCTCACTGATACTCAAAGCAGGTAAAGATCCAACAAAGAAAGAGAGCTACAGGCCAATATCCCTGATGGACATAGATGCTAATGCACTTTATGGACTCGATCTCATTTTTTTAAAAATTTAATTGAAAGCTCTGCTCTTTCCTGCAGCTAATCTGGGATCAAAATTTTGGCATCTATGCAGTAAAAATTTGCTCAACTTTAATTTTAGTAAGGATTGTGTATGTGGAGCCAATTGACATTATCAATGGCTTGACTATTGTTTGTGCTGTTACTCATTGCTTCTCTTCAATTAGAACAGAAAGTAACTATTTGCCTTGCAAGTTGATATGGATGTTCTTTGCTACTGTGTGCTTCTTCTTCAACATTGTCTCATCCTTTTTAAAAATGAATTATCTATATGTAAACTGCTGATTTCTTTGGGACATTATCCCCATGAAATTTTTGTAAATAATCAGTCATTTCACCAATCTTACACCCAACTTTCACCATATATTTGATGTTTGTTTTGGCTTCAATTTTAGTAGAATTAATATTTCTCTATAGGGTCTCTTTTCAAACTGTTATCTTACTTTCTTAGTGCCTTAAACTAGACTCTGTTTAGATATAGTATCACAAATTAGTATGAGTCTATTTTGGTGCAAAACATTTTTGAAAGCCATGCATGGTTTTTTCCATAATATGCATTTTCATAATTTTTTCTTAACTCCTTGTAGGTGCTCTGGTACAGAGTATTGCCTTGTTCATTTTTTGTACATTACGAGTCAGGATCCAGACATCTGAGTGAAGAAGCCATCATGGAAATGGATCCACAGTCCCTGTTGTTCCACATTCTTCATGACTGAGTCCACTCTAGTCATTTAGAGACCTTTTAAAGCAGAGACAAAGTGACTTAATTGTGCTTTGCAAAATCCCCAGTTCACAGAATCAGTGAGCATAATCAAATAGTTTTTTAACACCACTGAAATTTGAGGTCATTTGTTAGTAGAATCACACCCTATTTTCATGTTTATCCCAAGATAAACACAAGCTTCAATTCAATGCCTTGCTAGGGGTCATATCTCAGAATTAAAGTTCTCATTAAGATATACAACTAACAAATCTTTGGCACAACTCCTAAACTACTTCAAATCTCCTCCTAATAATGTCCACATAGAAACACTGAATACTAAAATATTTCATTACTTGAAGAAGTAGATGTAAGAAAATAGCATCAGTGTATAAATCCACTGGCAAGTTTGGCCTAATAAGTACTGTGCAATCAAATTTGATACTTTCTGATTTTTACTTCTCTTTTGTAGGGAGGAGATAACAGAAAAGGAAGTTTTGAAAGAAATCTAGTCACAAAAGATACAAATGAATGATCTACAACAATACAAAATGGAGGAGAATTGGCAAGAAAACCCTGCCAACTGGCCCAAAACAATAAATTTGAGATTGGGTTTCTGGAACTGTCATGCCCTGATATAAATTCAGAGTGTCTAAAGGATAGAACTAAGTGCAGAGTTATCCATTGAATGATAGAGTTAAAGGAAAATATCTTTAATTTTTTTTCTATTTCCACATATCTGTGAATCCAGTTTTGTAACCTTAAGTTCATAGAACAATCTGCCCAAAACAATATAACTATGTGGAGTGCCATGTTTCAAACATAAGTGGAAACACATAAGCTGTTCAACACAGTTCAAATGTTGGTGTTATTTATTACTTTCCCTTGATGTGTGTCATTTTCTGTGTTTACACTCAAAGAGGCCAGTGACAATGATATAGCTCATCCTTAGAGGTAATTGCATATCTCATTCCAGTCAGTCTAACATGGGATTTATTAATCATTTTTTTCTGGTGGTCTATTATGACAATATCAGTAACTGTCAATAATTCATTTGCATGTGAGCACTTGAATTAAAGTAATAATTACCTATCAATCTTGCCCTAACATCACAAGTGGTTGCCATCGTTAGCTGGTGACATTTCCATCTGGTAGGTAGAGAGAAAATAACTGAAGTCAAAAAGATTATAAACTGAAATCCATTTCTTATTATTTGGAATGCTGATACATCAGAGAGCTTGAAATGTGAAGACAATACTTTTTAAATTTAAAATTTACTTTGATATTATAAGAATGAGTTTAGCTTCAAAATGTATTATAGGTTAAACTTATAACACAGGTAAGTTGCAAACCGCTCCTGAATCTGAAATACTGACTTTCTACATATTTGGGAAGACATTTGATAAAGTATTCTACTAGTTGAGGCAAAGATAAAGTTCACACCAAGAAGTTTAAATAAATAATGCCACATAAAGAACTTGAATTCCGGAAATTGAATTCCATTGTTACCTATCAGTGTTTAATCTTCAATTAACAGCAATGTCTGAATGGTACATTTGAGAGAAAAAAAAATGAGTGGAATTAACAGAACTGGGACAAATTCCAAGTTCTACTACCTATGTGTTTCAAAAGTCACCTAATACATCTGAATTGAATCCTTCCTCTTTTATATAAGGAGAAAAAGGATATTTATAGATTTCAAATTAAAAAAGTTTTAAAGCTGCCTCCTACATTATCCTTGGATTAACCTGTTAAGTATGGAAAGAACAGTAAGACAGTAGTTTATCAGTGTTGAATTCTCTACTCTGAGAAGGATTTGAAAATGGATACCCACTAGAGCCATCAACTATTAGAAACAGGATGCTTCTCCCTACCAAAAAAGAAGTACAGAAGATTTACATTTTTACATCTAATATTAAAGGAATATATCAATCCTCTGTCTGCATTACTATGGGAAAAGTACATTTGTGAAGCAATGAAAGATGACTTTGAAGAAGAATAAAGTTGTGAGATTATACATTTGCTAGATATAATTTTAGTTTAAAAATTTAGTCTGGTTGGGCACATATTCTGGCTCTGTAATTTAACAAATGTGTAAATTTGGACATATGACTGGTCACTCTGAATCTGTTTCTTCACTTATAATTAAGGATTTAGTTTTTATCAAACAAACCAGATCCTATGGATCTTATCATTAATTCTTCTCCAAACAGTGACCAAACTTTCACCCAATGAAACTCATATTTTATGAAGATTTTTGATAAAACTTTCTGATTCTGAAAAACACAATTTCTCTTTATTTCTTGTTACAAATGCAATGTTTGATATTTTCATTCATGCTTAATATTTTTAAAATATTAAAAAGCATAGGAAATGACAAAATAGAAGTGAAATTATCTTTCTTATTCAAAACATACATTATTAAAACATTTCATGGGATTTCTTCTAGAAAAAAATGAGCTATAATCCACTGTGTACACACATAGTTTTATTTGCATGAATAATAGCATATAATATACACAGTTCAGCATCTTGCTGTTTGATATAAAATTCTTAGAAAATAACTCTCTTTATCAGGACAGGCATGCAATATCAGTAGTTAATTATTGGTAAAATATATTCATTAGATCTTAATTTAAATATTTTGAAAAAAGTGGAAACCATTTTGCGTTTATACAAATCAAACAAGACTAGATACCCAGTAGTCTTGATTTGTTTACATTGTGATTGGGGATGGAATTTTCTTAGGTGATAATCAGAATTATGATGAAGAGTAGATGTCCCTCATCTATTGCTGAATAAAGGTCTTCTGGGTATGGATATTCAAACTGCATCTCAGCCACCTGCTTTTCTTGTACATTGACATGATATCTACTCAGATCTCAATTTTTTTCATATAAAAATATGGAGCAAGTCTCACTCTATTGTTTTTTTCAAAACAAACTACAGAGTTGGAAATATATTTACAAATCACATATCTAGTACAGGTCTAGTTTTTAGACTATACAAATAAGTCTACACACTAAAAAGTGAAATGAATAAATAATTCAATCAGACACTGGGAAAAATATATGAAAAGAGGTTTCACTGAAGAGAACAGAAGGCAAATAGTCAAATAAAAAAGATATTTGTTATTATCAGTCATTAGGAATATGCAAATCAAAACTACAAAAATTATAACTACATTTTTATCAGAATGACTAAAATAAAAACTTTTTTTTTGAGTTGGAGTCTCACTCTGTTGCTCAGACTGGAGTGCAGTGGCCGTTCCCGGCCAATGCAGCCTCAACCTGCTGGGCTCCGGGGATCCTTCTGCCTCAGCCTTCCGAGTAGGCGGAATTACAGGCACGCGCTACCTCGCCCAGCTGATATTGATTGATTGATTGATTGATTGTAGAGATGAGGGCTCGCCAAGTTGCCCAGGCGGGTCTCGAACCCGCGGGCTCAGTCAATCCTCTCACCTCAGCCTCCCAAAGCGCGGGATTACAGGCTGAGCCACCGAGCCCGGCTAAAACATTTTTTTTTTAATGTGGCAACCCAAATTACTAAAGAGGGTGAAGAGAAATTGGATCATTCATATATTATTGCTGGGAATGAAAAATGGTATAGCCTCTCTGGATAAATGTTTGAAAGTTTCTCTTTAAGAGTTAATGTGCAACTACCATGTAACCCAACAAGCTCTAATGGGCAATTATGCCAGAGAAATAAACACTTGTGTTCATACAAAAGTGCATATATAAATGTTTTATACATTAGCAGCTTTATTCAAAATTGTTCCCAAGTGGCAACAACTTGATGTTCTTCAATAAGTGAATAAGTAAATAAACTCTGATACATCATACCATAGAACACAAGTCAGCAATAAAAAGGAACATACTGCTGATACACACAACACCTGCATGATCTCAGAAAATTATGCTGAGTGAAAAATACCAATATAAAAAAGTGACCTATTCTGTGATCCATTTATATAACATTCTTCAAATGAGAAAATTACAGGAAGAATGAAAAGGTTAATGGTTGCCAGAGTTTAATAGGAGCATGTGAATAGGAGGGAAGTGCATAAGACTGGAAAAAGACACACAAAGTGTCCTTGTGGTGATGGAAACCTTCTGTATCTTGAAATTGATAAGTTCTATTTATCAATTTCGGGATGCTAATGATGATACTGCACCATGTATATGCAATATGCTGCCTTGGTTTTAAAAAAGGGAGGTAAAGGCCGTTGGTAAAAAATGAAATCTTTGGGGTATTTGTGTATCATATTCAGCAAGTGGTAACATTATCTCAAAATAAAAGTTTAATAATAATAGTAAAATATATTGTTGTACTCTATCTCAGTCTTCTAGCCTCCATTGTTCTTGGTTAAAAAAATTTTAGTACACAAATCATTGTTCCTTCAGATTAAATGTGTTGCTTTTCTCTAGCTGCTTTCAAAAATGTTTGAGTAACAACCACGATCAGGCACTATTCTAATTACTGTAGATGTGATACTCCATTTATGTTTTCTACAATTATGTATTTAGTGTTCACTATATGCCAAGGAAATTTCTAGATTTGGGGAATATGGTAGAGAAGACAAACCACTTGCTAACATAAAGCAAACCTCCTCAGAGGGAATATAAATTGCATATAAGTTAATATAAACTATAACCACATCTATTAATACAAGAAATGAAGACATAAAAAAATAAGGCAATAGTGTTTTTCTCTCCCTTAAAGATCTCACCATCTAATGTGGAGAAATAGGTTGATGAAAATTAAATAAAAAAGAAGGATGAAATGTGTTATTGGAAAGTAACCATAGGATAATACAAACAAACAAATGAGAAGAACACAGATTACTCATGGGGTGAGAGGATATGAATGAGATTATAGAAGAAGTTGATTTATAAAGATGTGAAGATGTATAATAATAAAGGAAATGAGAGAAAAGAACCACCCAGCCTGTGAGACTAGCCTACGGAAGGTCCAAGCAGTATCTTTCAGCATGGATTGAAGAACTATAAGCACAAGCCCATTAAGACAGCACTATTCATGAGATGAGCTGTAGCATCTTGGCAAGTCTATACAATATGAGCATTTGGGGATAAGTTATGCCTTATTTTTCTGTCTTTTTTTTAAGATATGGGCTACATTTCAGGGTCAGGTATACAAATGTTTATTGTACAGATAAAGTTTGGGCCTCACTTTTGCCCCTACTTCACCTGGTTTAAGATCAGGTGCTCTTATTGATGAAGTATGCCCTGCTGCTCCTTCCCTTGGCAGTATCTATTTCTGATTCCTTTCTTAGAGTATTCTGATAACTGTTCAGGGTCTGCTTATGAGTGAGAACATGTGGTACTCAGTTCTTTGTTTCTGTGATAGATCACTGAGTATTACAGACTCTAAATCCAACCAAGTTGCTGCGAAGTTCATAATTTTGTACTTTTTTGTGACTGAATAATATTCCATCGTGTATACATACCATAATATTTTTATCCAGTTTAATTTCAGTGGGCAGCATGTTTGCTTCCATGTTTTTGCTGTTTTGAATAGTGCTACAATAAACATGTGTGCACAGTTATCTTTTTGTAGAATGAATGAGTTCCTCTGGGTATATTCCCAGAAGGGAGATTGCTGGGTGAAATGGAAGTTCAATTTTTAAGGAATCACCATACTGTTTTCCACAAAGGTTGTACTAGTTTACACTCACCTACCAACAGTGTACAAGTGTTCTCTTTTCCTTGCATTCCCTCCAGCATCTGTGGTCACCCTGACTAGAGTCAGGTGGTATCTCGATGTGGTTTTAATTTGGAATTCTTTGACAATTAGTGAGGCTGACCCTTTTTTCATGTATCTGTTGGCTGCCTGTATACCTTCTTTTGAGAAGTGTCTATTCATTTCTTTTCCCTACTTTTTAATAGGGCAGTTTGTAGATCATAGATGTTAGCCCTTTGTCAGATATACAGTTGGCAAATATTTTTTTCCCATTCTGTGGGCTGTCTCCCAACTCTTTTGATAGTTTCTTTTTCTTTGCAGAAGCTTTTCAGTTTGATGAGGTCCCACCTGTCTATCTTATCTCTTATGTCATGGGCATTTGGAGTTTTGATCAGGAATTGGCTGCCAGTTCCAATTTCCATAAAGGTATCTTCTGCATTTTCTAAGGTTCTTATAGTTTGAGGTTTTATATTTAGGTCATTGACCCATTTAGAGTTGATGTTCGTATATGTTGATAGAAAGTGGTCTTGTTTTAATCTTCTGCATGTGGTCAAACAGTTTTCCCAGCACAATTTATTGAATAAGTTCACCTGTCCCCAGAGGTTGTTAGTGGAGGCTTTGTCAAAGATGAGTTGGTTGAGAAACTGAGGTTTGCTTCCAGAATCTCTATCCCGTTCTATTGGTCTGTATGTCTGTTCTTGTACCAGTACCAGGTTGTTTTGATTATTGCAGCCTTGTAATAAAGTTTAAAGTCTGGAAGTGTAATACCTCCTACTTTCTTTATTTTGCTGAGTATTGTTCTGGATATTCATGGTTTATGTTTCTATATGAATTTCTTTATTTTTTTTTCCAGGTCTGAGAAGAATGATGCTGGTAATTTAATGGGTATTGCATTAAATCCGTAGATTGCCTTGGATAGGATGGACATCTTAACAATGTTGATTCTTCCAATCCATGAGCTTGGTATATTTTTCCATTTGTTGGTGTCATCTTGGATTTTTTGAGAAATGTTTTATAGTTTTTGTTGTAAAAGTCTTTCACTCCTCTAGTTAGGAAGATGCTGAGATATATATATATATTTTTTTGTGGCTATTGTGAATGGGGTTGTGCTTTTTATTTGGTTTTCTGCCTGTTTGCTGTTGGTGTTTAAGAGTGCGGCTGTCTTTTGCATGTGATATTTTACCCTGAGATTTTGCCAAAGTTTTTTATCAGTGAAAGAGAACACCTAGACTGTTGAATATCTAAACTTGTTACTTAAAAATGTTTGCTATTTTTTCCATTGATAAAACCTGAGTGATGTGAGTCCTCTTTCATTTTAAACATTCCACAACCTAGGTAAGGAACTTTTATGAGAACTTCTCTTCCCATGAGAACGTGTCTAAATATCTGTTGCTATTTGACTATACACAGTTCTATAAACATATCTAGACAAGCAATGCATTTTCAGCTCTATCTCTTTGAACGTAGATGAACATTATTATCAGTTAGAATGCATAAAATGTATATTATCTATTGTTCACTCCAATCTTATATATTATTAATCAAATTTAGCAAATGAGGAAATAGGCTAAAAAATAATCAAAGTCATTACTATAGAAATACTAGCTACTGTTTATGAAATGATTAGTATATATAATTCACTTCTCTCAGTACTTCATAAGTACCATCGCATTTGTTGCTTACCATCATCATATAGGTAAATGTTATTTTGTCTACTTTATAGACTAGAATCCTGAGCATGTAACTTGTCCAGGAACATAAAGCTGCCCAATAGCAGAGTGCAACATCCAACCCCAGACTCTCTGTCTCCAAAGGCTATACAAAAATGTTACTTCCTAAAGCAGGAAAAATAAAGGGACGGGGAGTAGAATGGCACTGCCATTTATCACATATGTAAGGTATAGGAACATTTCTGCATCTTGAATAAAAAGTATTATGCTAAGTTTTCAGTGTATGATGAAAAATAAACCCATAATAAATTCATTTTAGGAGCAAAAAATGGCTTCTCAAAGTGCTGATTATTCATTTTATGCAAGTGTAGTAATGCCGGCCTACTTGATAAGCAGAAAAACAACATGTCCAGACACAAATAAGGAAATGTTCCTATACTAGTATACAATGTGTAGCAGGCTGGCTGGCCAATGCTGTCATGCCTCAATCTTCATAGATGTATCACTTTTTAAAAATCGCATTCTGATTTTCCCATCATGACCTATTAAGTCTAAAATATTTTATTTTCCCATTCTCTCTCTTTCTCTTGCTGTTTTATTTTCTAGACATACATTTTTAGATATTTGAGAGATTGGAGCATAGAGATAAGGAGAATAGCAAGAGGACAATAATGACATAGGGAGTCTTATCCAACTTGTGTAATATGTTTACCCATGGATGTGGGATAAGTTAGTCATGTTTCTGTTTTAGCCAAGATTCTGTTCTGTTCTCCATGTTGTATATAAAGACTTTGCCTGAGAGAAGCAGTAAGTGAATACCTCTTCAACCAAACCCAGGAAAAAAGGAGTTGCTTTTTTTCCCCTTATTTATTTATATCTGCAATCACAATTGTAGTCAGTGGACTAATTTGTATCCTGTGTAACTATGCCAAGGAAGATTTTACTCTTTGATTTTGTTTTCTTCTTCATTTGATTTTATTATTTGTAGTTTTATCTTATGAAACTCAAATTCAATAAATGTTATTCTATCATCATAGACAATCTCTCACCACTAAGAAAACTACCCAGATAATAATAACTACAATATCTATAAAAGGTATCCGGTAATAAAGAATGTTTTCATTCAAGCCCATAAAAAATAGTTGAAAAAGGAAACAATGAATGAATGAATAAAGGAAAAAATGCATTGATAGTTAAATGAATGAACAGCAGCTCTCTTGACAGTCAGGAGTAGTGAGGAAGTCATTGCTACTGAATTGAAATTCATTCCTGACACGTATGCACCCCATCCAGCCACCTGGGTCACTTCTCAGTGCCAGGAGTCAGCCACAGGTGGTGTGGGCTTTCTTGTATAATTTTTCTAAATGCTTCCTCATCTGCTGTCGCCTGCATTTGCTCCTGGTGTGAGCAGTCTCACCCTCTGGCTGTGATCATTTGTTTCTGGACATGCTGCTTTTCTGCTTGTCAAGTAGGCTGGCATTACTACACTTGCATAAAATGAATAATCAGCACTTTGAGAAGCCATTTTTTGCTCCTAAAATGAGTTTATTATGGGTTTATTTTTCATTGCCTATCAAACAGATGTTGCCTGCTCTCGGAGGAATTTTCTGTGCTTCCCAGTCACTCTGGCTGGATGGTTTGCCAGATGCTCAAGTACTCTGCAGAGCTGCTCATGGATGCCAGGGAGGTGAGCGGATCTGCCTCAGCAATAGGAAGGAAATCAAAGTGTTGCTGAGCATGGTGGGACAGGGGGTGGATGTCGCTTCAAAATGGAAAAATGCAAACAAGTATAGAACAGATGCAGACAAGTTCCAACTGCTGTGGAAGCAGCTTGATGCAGTAGAAAGAGCAGCAGATTTGGAATCAGACCTACCCGGGTTGAAATCCCAAATGTGCCACTTTCAGGCTGTGTGAATTGAACTCTTCGCCTCAACCGAAAAAGGCAGATTTTTAACCCTCTTGTCATAAAGTTGTTATATAGACTAAATAAGTCCCTGGTGTATTATAGAAATCAATAAGCTGATCCACTCTTGTTTTTTAACCAATATTAAGCTGAATCATTTGTTAAACCAAATAATTTTATAATCATTCTGTTTTTCTATCATCTATATATGTATCCATGTATTTATCTATGGATATAGCTCCTATATCTCCCTCTTTTCATCCACAATATTGTCTAGTGATTTAAAATGAATAAATTTATAGATGCATCATAATGAATACCAATTTTCAATTAATAAACAAATGAATTGCTTTATTTTTATTTATTTATATATTGGCACAATGAACATTTTCTCACACACATATCTCTCACATATCTCATTGAACTTCTCTGATAATTACATAAAGAAAAATGTTTAGCACTGAACTGGATGACTCCAAAGTTTATAAGCTTACAATAATTCACATAGCCATTTTTTGTAAAAGATGTAATCATTTACATTCTCATAAACAATATCTGAAAATATTTTTTTACAACCTAATAATCACTAGTCATCAATGATAAGTTTTGAATGCCTCTTTTTGCATACTTTTATTAGATGAAAGAATAAATATCTTTCATGTAATAATTGGTGATTTGTCTTACTTTCTTTTTGAATCTCCTACTTGTAAGTACAGCATCTTTTCTGTTTGTTTGATGAGAGGTGAGGCAGCTCCAGAAACAAATTGAAAAAAATGACTTAACCTGTAGCAGAGAAAAGTTACTGCTCACAAAAAACCCATGTGAAACTACCTATCTCTATCTCCCTTGCAATAGCATAGATTTTGAAAAGCAATAAACACACTGTGTTAAACCTCTGACATAAGAGGCAGCTAGAATTAATTATCCTCATTAAAACCAATGCTAAGGTCAAGCTGATGAAGTCATGATTTAATGATAAGGGGAGATTATCTTAGTTTAACCAATGGTAGGATCATGGCGTTTATGTGTTATTTATGTATAGATATATGGTACATCACACATAATTTAACAAACAAATTATTTCTGTATTTTTTATTTATTTTATTTTATTTTATTTTTTAATATTCAATGTTTTTTATTATGATATTGTGGGGTACAGTTAAGGGTTAGGTATACAAATATGCTTCGTTCAGGCACGTTTGTTGATAAGAAGGGTCTCCCCATCCCCAGACAGATATTTACTACCATGAATCCCATCACCCTACCACTCCTCCCCCATAGTTTCCCACCACTGTCAGTCATTTTCTTGTGGTAATACCTTGGATGATCAAGGTCTACTATATGAGTGAGAACATGTGATACTCAGTTCTCAATTTCTGTGAGAGTTCACTCGGTATTATAGACTCTAGTTCCATCCCGGTTGCTGCGAAATTCATGATTTCATTCTTTTTTATGGCTGTGTAGTATTCCATTGTGTATATGTACCACATTTTTTTAAACCATTCCTCTTTTGATGGACAGCAAGGTTGCTTCCAGGTTCTTGCTATTGTGAACAATGCTGCAATAAACATACGAGTGCAGGTATCTTTTTTATAAAGTGATTTGAGTTCTTCAGGGTATATTCCCAGTAGAGGGATAGCGGGGTCATATGGCAGGTTGGTGTTTAGAGCTTTTAGGAATGACCACACTGCTTTCCACAGAGGTTACACTAGTTTACACTCCCACCAACAGTGTAGAAGTGTTCCCTTTTCACCACACCCTCTCCAGCAACTGTTATTTTTTGAGTTATTGATAATTGCCATTCTGACTGGAGTTAGGTGGTAT
>CAUYQG010136078.1:0-36085 GCA_963574415.1 Tarsius wallacei
CGGGTGGTGGGGGGGGGGCCGGGTCTCGCACACTCAACCAATTTTTGGGTTAAATTGTTAAACACAAAAAAAAAAAAAAAAAAAAAAAAAAAAAAAAAAAAAAAAAATATGTAGATCATTAACCAGCTCTTCCAATCTGACAGTACTAATGGATGGTAAACTAGATAAAGTATGCCATACTGACTAAACCCAGGGATGACTAGGGCCTGAATGCATGAAAACACAGAGAAAAGGACAGGTAAACTCTCAAGGAAACGGCAGCAAGACTTAGAAAGTGACTGAACACGAACCACTTAACAAAGCAGGTATCCAATCCTTTTAATTGATGAAAAGAAATAGTAAGGAACCCAAGATGATGCTGGCATTTCCTGCATGTGGTTTTAAAACCCAATAACATTAGGTCTACGGGAGGGGAAGAGAGAACTGTGGGTGCATATATGATGAACAGGGGTTGTAAGAGTTCACAAGCGACTCTTGAGCCAAGAAGTCTATTCTCCTAAGAAATAAAAAAGCAGAAGGAACCCCAAGTCATTAAAGACGCTGTAGTTTTAGACTAGAAAATAGTATCAAAAACACTTTCAAAAGGTCACAAGTTACCACTGTATCTCGAAAATGAAAAACAAGAGCAACTCCGATGGCCTAGGAAGTATATTAAATGGGCATAAAATGAATTTAAGTTGATCTTTTAAACAAAAGCAAGTACATAGTCAGTCTATCAGCTGCATTCCTGAAATCAAGGGATCATCAAAATCTGATGATACTACCAAGAGCCAGGTCAAGCTTAGAAAGGCCACAGCAGCATTGAACAACACTAAATTCTTTCACATTTCCAAGACAGTTCCGTGACGGTCTGGCAGAGAACAGAAGTCTTGCTTCAGCTAAAATATGATCAAGGAGGGCGGGAGGCTTTTTGTAGAAGTGTTGAAAACCAGAAATAGAAAACTTCCAGGCACTGGCATGATAATGGATCGATGCTCTCTTCCTGCTTCTATCAGCATTTGCTACATTAACTTAACACAAGCAAGACGTCATACTCAACTTGGGAGAGGTAGGGAGGAAGAGGTGGGGAGAAAGAGCAAGAGGAAAGGAGGGGAATGAGAATGAAAGACCAGTTGCTGTCCTAACAATACTAGTGCGGGGGCGAAGCCAGATCAAATGTTTTTTTTCATACTGTTCCAAAGTTATTTACGGTAAAAACCTTCAGCGTGACCCTTTTAGGCACAAACAAAGCCTTGTTCTTTCTTAACAACTAGTCCCTTGATTTCCCACACTTTATGCTGAACAATGAGGTTGGGGGCACAGGATAAAGCAGATGACATCAACCTCCCTCAAGTCGAAGGCCTGTTTGGGAGCCCAAGTTCTGGTTCACGGCCAGCTGGCTGACTTCACAGAGGGCTCCACTGTGCAGGCCGCCAGGCCACGTGTACACATGGGGACAATGACTGGGAGCAACCACCAGTCAGCAACTCACGCAAGAAATGGCACAGAAGTCACTGCACCCCCACTAGGGAATCTTTATACATCTGTTCCACTTCCCTAGAAACTCGACTCAGCCTTCCAAAGTCACTGTCAAGACGGGTGTAGCCGGTTCAAACCTGAAGCAGCTCCCTTCTCTAGATCACTCCAAAACAGGGAAAGCTGTGAACAGTTGTTCAATGACATACGAGATTTAAATGAAGTAATGTATCCTTTAGCTTTTGTAGAGCAGGAAACACAAGGTTTGGTTTTAATTAAAAGCTAGGAATTTTGTATGTAACAAATACAAAAAGAAATCAGATTTATACTATTACATGTTAATATACCAATTACCCTTCCGTACTGAATCACCTATATAATGACCTGTTTCTAATCCAGTGGGCAATAATCATATTAAATATAAATGAAAAGAGTCATATATTTCCCAACAGAAGATTGGCCTAGGTGAGGGTAGATACTTTTGAGGACCAAGCAACAAGCATCCTGTTCTTTCTCTCATTTCCAACACAGAACAGCCCTCAGGACAGATACCAGTAATGAAAAGCTGAAACATAACCATTACAAATAAAATAATCTGAAAATTGTAGTATATATAGTACCTTTTCATAGAGACTTGGTGAGGGGAAAAAGCTATAAGCAATGGTTTCCCAACTGCCAGTTGCCAGAAGCAACTCCCAATTGCTTCTTTATAATTTTAGGCTTAAACTGTGGTAGGCCTGTGACTCAAGGCTGGACTCCCCAAAAGATCTGTCTGGCTTTCTTATCTATGAGCTAGGTGGGAAGGATTGAGGCCATAACTGGGTATACCATTCAAATTTTAGAAAAATCTCATTTAACAAAATGAATTTGTTAATTAGCATTCTTGAAAACTGGCAATGAAAAAAATGTTAGACCAATTAGATTATTTGGAGGAAGCCAAAACGGTGTTTATAAATAACTTACAGTGTTATCATCAGGTTTTTCTTTCTTTTCTAGTGATGATTATGACAACTCCTCACAATTGCTTTTTCCCTTTCTGTAATCTATTTCCAAAATATAAATCACTCTTAGGTGACAGCTCCTTTTATGCCCCCAAATTAACACATCTCCCAGTTTTCACTTATCAGCAAGCATTCTAAATAACAAACTATAAAGATTCCTATTAAACTATTATGGCATCATCTAGTCTTCATGCAAATGTGGTTTTCAATTAACAACCAAGACAGCTAAGGCTAGGTGCAATAGCTCATGCCTGTAATCCCAGCATTTTGGAAGGCCGAGACAGGAGGATCACTTGAGGTCAGGAGTCTGAGACTGGCCTGGGCAACACAGCAAGATACTGTCTCTACAAAAAATAATAATAAAAAAAAAATTACCCGGGTGTGGTGGTGTGAGCATGTAGTCCCAGCTACTTGGGAGGCTGAGACAGGAGGATTGCCTGAGCCCAGGAGTTCAAGGCTGTAGTGTGCTATGACCACATCATTGCACTTCAGCCTAGGCAACAGAGTGAGACCCTGTCTCATAAAGATAGCTAAGGATTTGAGCCTCTACAACAGGTTTTTATTAGGGAACTGAAGTATGGGAAAACTTATATTCCCTATGAATGATAAGTTGATATCTCCTGCATCAATTTTATGCAGTAAGTCTCTGTATCAATTTAGCCTCTTTTGTGAAATGGGTAGGGAAGGAAAGTATGGGATAGACTCAGCTGGAAATTTCAAAACAAAATGTATCACTATATATGCCTGAAGCAGAAATCTGCGCATCAGAGGCCCACCCATTATTTCAATCCATTTCTCTTTCTTCAAAGCCCCCCCCCACCACCACTCACTCTTTATCCCATCAACCACCTCCTGCCCCCTACTGCCTGATTTCCCATTACTGTACTTCTTACTACCTGAAATTGTACTTTTAAAACTTGTTTTCTGTGTTTCCCACAAGAGCTTAAGGATCTTGTCCCCTGTTCATCCCCATATCCCCAGTCAGGTGTAGCACATACTAAATGTTAAACAAATATTTGCTGAATGAATGAAAGAATCACAGACAAAATACTCAGAATTTCTCTCATTAAAATATTCCACATCTTGTTATTTCAATGACATAGAGGGTGAGGGGCTTACATTAGCAATTCTATTTCCATTTAACAGAGAGGAAAGAACAGAGTACTAACATCTATGGCATCAGAATGGGCCCTGCACAATAAAGAACCCCCCACCTCAACTCCTCCTCTTAATAATTCTAGGAGCTCCATTATTCCCATCTTGAAGATAATGGACCAGAGGAGGAAGGTTAAAGTAATTCTACCCCAAGACCACAGACTCTTTAAATAGTAGCTACTGGGATTTGAACCCAAATCTATCTGGCTCCAGATCCAGGTCTTTCCACTATACCAAAGGGCTTTTCAAGAAGACTAAGATATTTAACTCAGCAGTACAACAATATTTACATTAACCTGAAGACACAAAGATGAGTAAGACATTGAGGAGTTCACAAAGTAAACACCAAGTAAATGTGAACACTGCCTATGTGTAAAACAGGATGTCATGGAAGCACATAGGAGGCAAAAGGCAAAGACTGATCCAGGTCAAGAGAGCATAATATTCAATAACTGCAAGGTTTCATAAGGTAAAAGAGTGAGCAGAAGGATTAAAGAGGAAGGAACAGGAAAAGATGAGAGATGAGGCAAAAACAGTGCTGGTTCATTTGTTCACATGCTCCTTACAACAGAGTCCTACTATGTGCTGGGCACTATTGGATAAGCACTGCAATGATGATGAGACATAGTCTCTAGCCAAGGAGCTTATAGTCTATCCTAGGAGATGGGTAAACACACACCGCAACAAAAAGTGACATATGATAACATAGGCGTGTCACGGGATATTAAGATACTCCTTGACAGAAAGAAGGTGCACCAGACTGTTAAACAAGGCACTATGTTCACAAGAGAACCTCATTCAGCACAACCACCAAACACCAAACACAGCTGGCCAGGTTTTGCACTATAGAAAGTCCCCAGTTCTCCTCCTACCTCAAATCAAGCCACAACTGTGTGAACCAGGGGTAGACATGTGACCAAAGAGAAGACAATCCACAGGCTGATCAAAGGCCTGGGAACATGGCCTGGCACATAAAAGGAGTACGTGTGCTCCGGAGCTGCGCTTCAGAAGCTGAAATGATGCCCAGAGACAGTTCTTGATGCAGAGGCTGAGCTACCAGTGGTTCATGTATAACAAAGTGGAATTCAGTGGACAGACACCATGAAAAAGACTGCAAACTGTGCCAAGGGGCTGGATCTAGCTCACAAGTGTGCTCTGTGGTCCGCATAACATATTATATTTTTAAAAATAACACACCCAGCTTGTGGTCTCTAAACACCATTTTCCACAAAAGGAACCAGAATTCCTCAGAGGAACAGCTGCTCTGACATCAGGGGATGAACATATACAAGAAAAGCTTAGAACACCTCACTGTGCCAGAAAACAAGGAAGCTGTCAAAACCTAACAGGACTGTGTCAAAAGGACACATGAGCCAAAAGGAAGGAGCCAAAGGGACAACCTGAGCACAAAGAATGGATATGATCAACTAAAGCACATGACTGTAAAAAATGAAACAAATAATTAAAAAACGAGTTCAGCACAACACCTTTGAGAAGGCAAAACCCTTGCTGGACTACACCGGAAACAACAAGGACAACAATTCCTTACTCCAAAAATTGTCTATTAAAAGAAATGATTTCTCACTTTCGGAGGCAGAGGAATGCCTGAGCTCAGGGGTTCAAGACCAGCCCAGGCAACACGGCAAAACCTTGTCTCTACAATAAATCAAAATATTAGCCGGACTCGGTGGCTCAGCCTGTAATCCCACGCCTTTGGGAGGCTGAGGTGAGTAGACTGCCTGAGCCCGCAGGTTTGAGACCCACCTGGGCAACTTGGCGAGACCGTATCTCTACAATAAATTAAAAAAATTAGCCGGGCGTGGTAGCGCACGCCTGTAGTTCCGGCTACTTGGAAGGCTGAGGCGGAAGAATCGCTGGAGCCCAGCAGATCGAGGCTGCGGCGGCCGGGAGCGGCCATTTGCACTCCAGTCTGGGTGACAGAGTGAGACTTCAACTCAAAGAAAAAAAAAAAATTAGCCAGGTGTGGTGGTACACACCTGTGGTTCCAGCTACTTGGAGGGCTGAGGAGGAAGGATCACCTGAGCCCAGCAGGTCAAGATTGCGGTGGCTATGAGTGTGCCACTGCGCTCCAGCCTGGGCAACAGAGTGAGACTCCCCCTCAAAAAAAAAAAAAAAAAAGAAAGAACTTCTGCATATATCCTGCTACATGAATTATACATTTTGGGGTTTTCAAATGGTCTTAATTGATGAATCCCTTAAGAATAATTTCAGCTAATAAATAAGGAAGGAATACAGAATCAGAAAATCAATGTTTCACAACTTAATGATGAAATAATAAATTCACACAACAGTCATCAGTGGATTCATGAGTGAAAGATTAACGGAAGCTTTACAATGAGGGCTTTCAACTGTTAGCACCTGGGGGGCATTGGACAGAAAAATGCCCCCCAAGATGTCCACATCCTAATCCCCAGACCTGTGACTATGTTATCTTACATGGCAAAAGGGATTTTGCAGATGTGATTAAATTAAATTAAGGGTCTGGAGGTGGGGAGATTATCACAAGGGTCCTTATAAGGGAAAGAGGGAGGCAGGACAAGGAGAGAATGAAATGGAGCAGAGGAGGGAAGAAGGAGGGAGGAATTGAGAGGGGGAAGAGGAAGAAGAGGAGTTGAAGATATTATGCTATTGGCTTTAAAGATGGAGGAAGGAGTCATGAGCCAAAGAAAGCAAGTGGCCTCTAGAAGCTAGAAAAGGCAAGAAAACTGACCTCCACAGCCTCCACATAGCTTGATGTGAGAACTTCTGACCTCCAGAACTGTAAAGATCAATGTCTGTTGTCTCTGTTGTTTTAAGTCACTGAGTCTGTGATGCTTTGTTACAGCAGCAGTAGAATACTACTACACATCTGAACCTACTGATCAACTTAGCAGCATTAAGGGACAAAAAAGTACTGCGTTCTTGCAGTGACACCACACCAAGTATCCTTGACAAAAAGATCAACCTGAATCTACTTACATCTTTACAGCTGACTCCTTTTGCAAGAAATAAGGGGGGAAGACCAAGTTAAAAGACACCTCTAGGAAGCAAACAGACAAATCCAAAATGTGGGACATTTTTTAAAAGCAAATTGACTCCAATAATTCAACTGCAAGCATAAAAAGATAAAGTGAGGGGAAGACCAGCCTGCTCTAAACTAAAGAGACTTGAGAGAAACAACAAAGTAATTTTAAATAGATATTTTTGAGATAAGTGGGGAAATTTGAATATGGCCTGGGTATTAGATGGTATTAAGGAATCACTTCATTTTGTGAGGTATGAATATAGCCACATAACATTGTGGCTATGTTCATATTTTTAAAGCCATGCATGCTGAAGTAATGCAGGACTGAACTATCATGACATTTGGGATTTACTTTAAAACAGTCTGGCTGAGGGGGAAGCAGTTAAGATGACTGCTTGTGTGGAAAGATCCTGATAATTGCTGAATCTGGGTAATGGGTATAAAGGTGGATTGACTGTACTATTCTCTATAGCACTGAAAACAGACCAATGTCAAAACCAATTTAAATCTGTTGGTGACAAAATTAGGAGATTTCACATCAAAATCTGGACTTCTGACTTCATTTGAAACATCAAATGTGGCAAAAGGGCCCACATGCTGCACGTCAAGCCTCATCAAGAGCTGAGTACTGGTCACTCCAAATTAACAGTCTCCCCTACTCCCAGTGATTCCCCCATTTACCAACACTGCTGCTGGCCAATTTATTGACTTATGTTACCTACTTGGCATCTGGGTTAGGACCCAAGTAGTCCAAGTGAGCGGATTAGAAGCAAGAGAATGCATCACACGTGGGACAGCAACTAAGTGAGGGCAAAATGCCAGCGTTCAGATGCGCAAACTCCAGCTGTTGAGATCCCTTCAGCAGCCTTAGAGCCAATGTCATTCCCATCAGGCCATGCTACACTAGGGTTCCTGTACTTATTGAGTGCTTACCAGAAACAAGGCAACATGCTACTCCACTCTGGAGTAATTCCTACTCAGGATACTAACAGTCTAATAAGTAGGACAAGGCATAAATGTAAGTAGTTACAATACAAGATAGAAACTTAGGTGAGTTTAGGGTACTGTTCAGGGCGGCTCTATGTAGAAGGCTAAGTGGGAAGTGACCACACAAAAAGCTCAGGAACAGATCACGAAGAGCACTGTAGAGCATCCTGGGAAATTTAAACCATCAATGAGCAATAGTGAGCCACTGAGGGGTTTACAAATATAAGAAAATCAGACAGCAACACCTGAGATGAGAGCAAGTTTTCTTTCACTGCTCAAAATCTCTGACTACATGAACTATACTCTTTGAAGAGCCAGAAGCATGACCCCCCCCCCCAAAACACCGTATCTGAGCCTCTGAAGTTACCCATCACTGCTTTCTTGGGTAGACAGAAATTTGGTACCCAAAGAGAATAATAAAAGGATTGGTCACAGAGCAATAGCTTTGAGAACAGTTTACAAGTATATCTCCCAAATAAAGTAGAAATAAGTTACATCTATTACCACTACTGGGCTCCAATATCTTAAACATAAGCTATTGTCTTATTATATCGGAAGTGCTACTAAAAAGTAAAAACGTTTCTTCCTATTTAGTCTAAGAATAACCACGTGGCGTTAAAGAGAAGGAAAAAAAAAAAAGCCACCACCATGCTTGTTGTGAATGAATAAAATTACCTAAAACACAATCAACTCCTGACTGATATCAAATTATATTAAAGTCTCAAAAACCAGGCCAAGCCACTCTTAACTGTAAAATGGGAATAAATTGGTATTATGGAGTAGTCGTCAGCATCCAAGAGTATAACTAATATTTACATAAAATGCAGCAAGTCCAGATTCAAGCATACCAAAAGGAAAGGACTGGAGACTGAGCCCATTTTGTAACCAATAATCCACTTTAATAAATTACAGGAATTAAAAATCTAAAACAAGGAGAAAAGAAAATCGCAGCACTTTCCCCTCAACATTCTTAACTACCAAACTAAGAATCCATTCCATCTGTGACACTTCCTAGTTCATCCCACTTCTGTGAGCCTATTTCCTCATCTGTCGAACGGGGCTAACAGGACCTACCCACTCCATGGGATAGTGCCCGAACTAGATGTAACACAGGTAAGGACACAGCAGATGCTCAATTAATAACAGACCCTTCATCACTGTCAGCTTTATGTCTCCATTATTTTCCTGCCGGAGGTACCGCGGTGTCTTTCGAAGCCAAACCCCAGAAAGACTCAACATCCAAAGGCTTTTTTGGAGAATCAAGTTACGGCTCAAGGTATCCGAGGCCGAAACAGGCACAGGACGCTGACCGTCAGCACATCCGCAAGGTCTAGCGGCCTTCCTGGGCTTCCCAGACAGGCCCGCCCCGGAACGGCCACCAGCGGGCGAGAGGCGGTGCCCACCGACGGCCTCAGCGCCCCGGGGAGGCCGGGCCAACCCAGGCCGACACCAGAGCCTGGGCACCCCCTCCCTAAGCCCTGGCCGCTCCCGCCCCGCCGCCAGGGCCCCTCTCTAAGCCAGGGACCCCGTTCCCTAAGCCCCGCCGCCGGAGCCGCACCTTGAGGTGGCTGCGCAGGCCGCCAGCGCCCCCGGACTGGTCGGAGATCTCGTAGGCGCCCGTCACCAGCAGGTCCTTGTGAATCTCCTCGCGGAGGCACTTGCGGGAGTTAACCGGAAGATGGAAGGAGATAGCAAGGACCAAGCCGGGGCCGAACAGGAAAAAAAGCAGCCACGCCAACGGGCAAGGGCCACGCCAGGATAGTAGGCCGGACAGACAAGACATGGTGCCGGAGACTCTTCACCACCCTGGGCCTCGGCCGCGCCGGAACCGGGAATATCCACGTGATTCACCTCTGACCTACTGACGCCGTCGGCGCCATCTTGGAGTCTGGCAAGTAGAGAAAGACTATATAGTGAATCTTTGAAAGGGAAGAAAAGATATGGTACCATATCACAACTGCAAGTTTGGGGGTTAAAGAAGATTTTTTTCTAGAAGATTGTTGTAAACGTTTTATTTTTGTTGAGGTTGATATCGCTGAGTCGGCCATGGCAAGTATGGGCATCTCCGGAAGTAATTCTCCATTTACTTCCGGGAGGCGTACCCGCGAGTTTTAAATGTCGATGTCACCATAGCAACCAAGCTCCAATGGGGAACAGCCACAAGGTCCTTAGCTGGGCCCGCCCGCCGGTTGCGTCTCCGCCTCCGCCTCCGCCCAACGCCTTGACGCCTTGGTGACAGCTAGGACATCGAAGCACTTACGAGGAAGATTTCGAGGAAAGATTTTCTTTTTTTGTAGACTCAGAAGTCTCACTATGTTGCCTAGGCTGATCTCGAACTCCTGGCCTCCAGCGAGCCTCCCGCCTCGGCCTCCTAAAATGCTGGGGTTACAGGCGAGAACCATGCCCAGGCGAGGAAAGACTTTAAGCTGGCTGTTAACGAGGATAGGCTGGTGCCCCAGAGGAGGTGTGAGGTTACCTGGTGAAGGGTAAGCGTGCGGCGTCCAGTTCAGACCTTGAGCGGAGTGTTTGGGCTGGAGTAACTGTTTGGCTTTCTGAATGTGCATTTTATTTTTTAGCAGACATTGAGCATCTTCTATGATAGGTTAGAGTCAAATTTTGTATTTAAATGGAATAAAACACTGTTTTCGTTCAAGCTGAGAGATGAACTTAATTAAGGGTTTACCAGATAATAGTCAGCGGAGGTAAGTATGTCTGTGTTTTAAATGCACGAATGCAGCCGGGCTCGGTGGCTCAGCCTGTAATCCCGCCCCTTGGGAGGCTGAGGCGAGTGGATTGCCCGAGCCCGCGGGTTCGAGACCCGCCTGGGCAACTTGCGAGACCTCATCGCTACAAAAAAATCAGCCGGGCATGGTAGCGCGAGCCTGTAATTCCGGCTACTCGGAAGGCTGAGGCGGAAGGATCGCTGGAGCCCAGCAGGTCGAGGCTGCGGTGGCCGGGAGCGGCCACTACACTCCAGTCTGGGTGACAGAGTGAGACTCCAACTCAAAATAAATAAATAAATAATAAATGCACGAATGCTTTAGGGGTCAAATTGGCTGTCTGTCATAAGCAAATTCACACAGGAATCATTCATGCATTCATTCAACAAACATTTATTGAGTACCCACTGTGTGCCAGACCCCATACTATGCATGTAT
This sequence comes from Tarsius wallacei, assembly GCA_963574415.1. Classification (NCBI taxonomy): domain Eukaryota; kingdom Metazoa; phylum Chordata; class Mammalia; order Primates; family Tarsiidae; genus Tarsius; species Tarsius wallacei. The sequence goes on from CAUYQG010136078.1 coordinate 10,782, forward strand.
ACCAACATGTTTATTGACTTAACAAATTATTATTGGGATGCTATCAGATATTCAGAGTTGAAGAATATATGATGATAAATGTGGAATGCACAACAACCTATGATTGGATTCATTATCTACTTTGATCAAAGTTTATTAAGCATCTACAGAAATACCCCCAAGATAGACTATCTGCCCCTAGTAATTTAAATGTTCTTTTTTTTTTTTTTTTTTTATAGCTCCTTTCATCCATCTAGTTCTTTTCCTGGAACCAAAGTCCTACAAACGAAACAAGAGCAAACATAAAGGAGTTGCAAATCATTTAAAAATTTGACAAATGCCATATAATAATTATTTTATGAGGTGTCCACTTAGGAACGTTTAATTTGGTTGTTTTATCCTTGATCTCAGATAAGATTGCTAGTTCACTCAGTACAGCCTGATCATTTGCATTGGCCTTTTCCCTGCCAGTACAGGGCATCAGGATCGGCAGTTACCTAATTCGTCATGTGTGTACGTGTGTGTGCCTGAGGCTCTGCTGACCCATGGCAAGAGCTTTGCGTCCCATAAAAAACTGTTTTCTATAAATTTCCATTTCACATTTACATAAGAGATTATGCACTTTACAATATTTTAAATATTTTCACATCTTAATGATCTCAGTTGATATTTTTAAAAATCCTGTGAAATCTGTTCATTTTACAGATGAGGAAGCAGGTTCTGAGAAGCCAAAGAACTTTCATATGGTTAAAGAAAAAAATTATCAATGACACGTGTTAGAGAGCTGTAAAGCAGACTTTCTTTACTTAAGGGCGACTATCTATGTAGGGAACTACAACAATGGAGTGTTATAGCAGGGGAGAGAAGTCGGGCTCAACTTTGAAAACAAGAAGAGATTTGTAGCCAAGGATTGGGTGAGGGTCAGTAGATGGAAAATTACTAAGAGGAAATATCGGGAATGAGGGGAGATTCTGACTGAAGTACCTTGGAATTCTCTGGACAGTGCAGAGACACGGAAGTCCAGAAGTCAGAGCAGCCTGACGAGAGTCCATCAAGGAGAGAATCCTTGTCAGCACCCGAGTCCTGTAGCTCAAGGCAGTCTGAGGGCCCCAACTTTCCTAGGAAGGTGCTATTATTTCTTACTTTACAGATGAAGAAACAGAGACTCAGAGAAGCTGAGTGACCATCCTGGGTCCAGCTCTCAAGTCCTTTCTCGTCCTGTAGTCTCACTTGTCCCTAACCTCCAGCACCCCTGTCTCCCTCCTCCTTGCACTCACCACTACCTAACCTAGCGTGCATTTGACTTATGTATTGTGTTTACCAGTCCGTCTCCCTTACTAGCATGTTTTGTGAGGGCGGGGATTCTTGCCTATTTTGTTCACAGCTTTACCTTCTGAACCTAAAACAATGCGTGGCACTCAGATATGATAAATAATGGTTCGATGAACATGAGACTGGTTCTCTAGAAGGCCCAACAGCAGATTCCTTCCTTCCATTAGTCCTTAGCTGTTTCACACCAATTTATTAATATCTAATGCACAGTGTATCTGAAATGTAGGGTCCAACTTCAGTTTTATCAACAACATGCATATCTTTCTTTTAAATGGGAAAATGTACTCTTGCTTCCATATGAGGACAGAGAGAAAAAAGAAAAAAACAATTCTCCTCTGTGTGCCGTGGAACTGGAGGGCAGGGTAGATATCCCGAGGGCACTGAGGCTTAACCCTGCCCCTGCATTAAAGAAGGTACTGCCAGGTGCAGTGGCTCTTACCCATCTGCAATCCCAGCACTTTGGGAGGTGGAGGCGAGAGGATTGCCTGAGCCCAGGGGTTCAAGACCAGGCTGGGCAACTTAGCGAGACCTCGTCTCTACAATAAATCAAAAGATTAGCCAGATGTGGTGGCACATACCTATAGTTCCAGCTACTTGGAAGGCTAAGGCGGAAGAATCGCCTGAGCCAAGCAGGTCGAGGCTGTGGTGGCCGTGAGCATGCCCCTGCACTCCAGCCTGGGCAACAGAGTGAGACTCCAACTCAAAAAAACAAAACAAAACAAAGCAAAAAAAACACACCTCACCTCACGGTGAATCAGAAGCTCTTGTTACGAATCTGCATGTGAACAAGCTGGCTGGATGACTCCGCAGTGTCTGGCCCTTTCCTGACTCCTCCTTCAACCAGGTGATCGCCAGTATGGCTGGACGCTCCCCAACTCCAGTGGTAAAGCCATCAAGGCTTCCTGCCTCAGTGTCCCTGTCCGTCCACATGTACAGTCTCACTCGCAGTGCATATTCACATGGCCAAGACAAGACTGGTTCTGTCTTGGCCATGTGCCGGAGTCTTTTGCCCAGAGACTGATTCCAAGGGTCTCTTTAATGGGCCCTTTAAATGTTGGAGTTCCCAGGACCTGGTCCTGGAACCTTGTCTGCACTCCAGATGATGTCACCCTGTGGTTTCAAATGCATCCATAGGCCGACAACTCTTGAACAGGGGTCCCCAACCTTGACCTCTCCCCAAAGCTACATCGAGTCTACATCGAGTTCCCTCTGGACGTCTCCACTGGAATGACTAATAGGCAACTCATACTCAACTTGACTTCCCTTCTCTCTAGTCCCAAATCTGCTCTTCCCCATCTCTAAATGGCACTACCTTCTGCCCAGGTGCTGAGACCATCTCCACCCAGGTGCCAGCTGGACGTCAACCCTAGCGAGCCCACCCAACATAAGTAACCCCATCCCTAGGTCACCTTCTATCACATTATCTGGTTTTGTGTCCACATAGCATTTGTCTCTATTTGAGAATATCTTGTCTATTTCTTTCTTGTTTATTACCATCCTTGTTTCCTCTTTCTCTTATTTCCCCCACCAACCGGTTCATCTGCAAGTCCTGTCAGTTCTGGGTCCTAAAATCCTACTTCTCTCTAAGCTAGGGGTCCACAACCATTGCACGGCTGGGCAGGTCAAACCCAGCATGTAGCTGCCTGGTTTTGTATTGCCCAATAGCTAAGAATGGTTTTTACTTTTCTTTTTGGAGTCAGAGTCTGTCACCCAGTGGCACGAATCATGGCTCAATGCAACTTCGACCTCTTGGGCTCAGATATCCTTCCACCTCAGCCTCCCAAGTAGCTGGAACTACAGGCACACACTACTGGTTAATTATTTAATTTTTTGTGGAGACGAACTTTTGCTGTGTTGCCTAGGCCGGTCTCAATCTCTTGTGCTCAAGCAGTCCTCCCACCTCGGTCTGTTTCCCAATGTGCTGGGATTACAGGCGTGAGCCACTGCGCCCAGTCTTTTACATTTTTTGAGAGTTGTTAAAGGAGGAGGAGGAGGAGAAAGAGGATGTGTGACAGAGAGCTTATGTGGCCCACAAAGCCTGAAATATTTACTATTGGACCTTTTACAGAACAAGTTGGCTTCTTTCAGCAAACAGGACAGCAGCCTCCTTACTGTTATTTCTGCTTCCATTCTTGCCTGACGTAATCATACTCATTAATACCCCAGAATGATTTTTAAAAGTGCAAATCAGATAAGTTAGAATAAGATCCAAACACATCACCACAGCCCAAAAGGCCTGGGGTCTGGGGCATGCCTACCCATCTAATCTCCCCCTACCTAATGAAACTTACCAACCCTGGCTCCTGCCTGCATCAGAGGCTTTGTGTACACTGTCTGCCTGGAACTCTCCTCTTAGGAGCTTGTCTCATGGACTTCCTGCAGACTGCTCATCTCCAACCAGGTCCCAGCTGAACGTCAGCCCTAGAGAGCCACCTGACATAAGTAGCCCTACCCCGGGTCACTTTCTGCCGCATTGTCTGATTTTAGTGTACATGTAGCATTTGTCTTTCTTGTTTATTATCACCCACCCACTGGAATTTAAGCTGCAGAGAGCAAGGGCTTTGATTTTTGCCCAATATATCCCTGAGACCAGGCACAATATCCTGCATGTAGTGGGTGCTCAACATATTTGTTGAATAATTAAATGAAACACTACAGCCTAATATAAAGCGCTTAGCACAAGATGCCTAGCACACAGAGCAGTTGCTCAATAAGTGCTAGTTCCTCTATCTAGTAAGCACGATCTTAATTGCCATTTTCATATGGAGAAGCTGAGGTCCACGACTGTTAAGTGACTTGCCTCAAGTCACACAGTGAGTCAGTGTCAGAGCTGAAAATAGAAACGATAGCTCACAACTGCAGACCAGTCTTTGTCATTGTGCTTGATAAAACCTGGTGTTTATTGTTTAATTCCCACTCTACTAAGGAGTTTTACATTCCTGGGTAGTATTTCTCCACCCTTCTTATATTCATAATACAACATTTATGGTTTATATGTGAATTTAGGTTTTCCAGAATGTCTGTGAAGGTGTTAGCAGTTAATACTGAAACATGTAACACCCACTAGCCTCTCCCTTCATTTTGCTTGAAAAAACAAGATTTCTCATCCTTTCCAGATTCCTGTGGTGCTAAGTATTATCTTCCTGGGTGGGAAACATGAACCCCTCACCTGCTCCTTGTGGAAATAAATGCCCTTTGTCACTGTTGTCTGTAGAGCATTGCCGAGATGAACAACCAGGACCCTGTCTGAGAGGCTAGGGCCTGCAAATCCCGATTGCCAGGATCAGTCCTTCTGGTGATATATGTGGGCTGAGAGCACTAAGAAGTCTGGAGTTGAAAAAAAGATGTATTTGGAAGAATCTGGGACTGAGCTCAGTGGCTCAGCCTGTAATCACAGCACTTTGGGAGGCCGTGGCGAGTGGATTGCCTGAACCCGCGGGTTCAAGACCAGCCCAGGCAACTTGGTGAGACCTCATCTCTACAATTGAAAAAAAAAAAAAATTAGCCGGGCGTGATAGCACGTGCCTGTAGTTCTGGCTACTTGGAAGGAAGGCTGAGGTGGAAGGATCACTGGAGCCCAACTCAAAAAAAAAAAAAAGGAATTTGATGCAAGTGAAAGATAGGAGATATGACAGAAGATGCTGAGAGAACACATTTCTGGAAACATGGGAACCATCACGTGAACTTTCATCACTACTTATCAGCCTTGAGAACAGAGATGGAAAAGACAGGACTGGAAGAGGGAGGCCTCTCCTCTGCCCCCAGGCACTGTTGGCTATGGGGAACATCAGCCCCAGTCCTGGTGCAGAGAGATGAAGTCCTGGAGACCAGGAAGGCAGTATCCCAAGGAAGGACGGAGGGGGAAAAAATCCACTGAACCTGTCAAACAGAGCAACCAGGGGACAGAAAGGAAGACAGCTGTAAAGATGGGACTCTAGGCCAGGCGCGGTGGCTCAAGTCTGTAATACCAGCACTTTGGGAGGCCGAGGAGGGTTGCCTGAGCCCGGGGGTTCAAGACCAGCCTGGCAACTTGGTGAGACCTTGTCTCTACAATATATCCAAAAATTAGCCGGGCATGGTAGTGCACACCTGTGGTTCCGGCTACTTGGAAGACTGAGGTGGAAGGATCTCCTGAGCCCAGCAAGTTGATGCTGGATTGGACATGAGCATGCCGCTGCACTCCAGCCTGGGCAACAGAGTGAGACTCTGACTCAAAAAAAAAAAAAAAAAAAATGGGACTCTAAGCCAGGCGCAGTGGCGCAGGCCTATAATTCCAGCACTTTGGGAGGCTGAGGCAAGATGATTGCCTGAGTCTATGGGTTCAAGACCAGCCTGGACAACATGGTGCAACATCATCTCTACAATAAACAAAAAAAAATCAGCTGGGTGTGGTGGCGCATACCTGTAGTTCCAGCTACTTGGAAGGCTGTGGTGGAAGGATCACCTGAACCCAGGAGGTCGAGGCTGCGGTAGCCGTGAGCATGCTACTGCACTCCAGCCTGGGTGACAGAGTAAGACTCTGACTCAAATTAAAAAAAAAAAGATGGAACTCTAGAGGCAAAAGAAGTAGAGTCGGGGAGGCCAGATGGAAGCTGCAGAGGCCCCCATTTACCTTATTTTTGTGCTCACTTATGCTACAAAGAAGAAAAAAAGCAATGAGAAAGAAAGAAATGGGAAAATTGCTCAGAGCTTTGCAAAGTGGCCCCAGAGTTAAGGCACACAGAAGGAGAGTCAAAAGGCATGTACCCCCAAACACTAGCCACACTCTGCACCTGGACACAGCCATGCCTGAAGCCTGCACACATGCAGATTCTCAGAGGGGCTGGGATTACTTCAAAAGGGTTCCAAAACCTCAAAGCTTGGTGTAGAGTGAAGCTACACTGCTATAGGTCTTCACTCCTGGTTTTGGATTTCTTCCCCCAAAGCATGTTCCTTGCATGCCATACTGGTCAGTATGTGGCATCCAGTATCACTGGCTGTCTCTGAAATCTGCCAAAACTCATGCTCCTTTAACAAATGCTCCCTCCTGTGAGGGGGTGGACTATACAGGTGAACACAGAGGACCAACTGCAGGCATCATGATCATGCCTGTAAGACTCTTCTCCTTTGTTATCTGCTGGAATTGCCTCTGCATACTGGAATCACCTGAGCAGCTCTGAAAGCAACACCAGCCCATCTGAATGAACACAGAATATCTGGGAGGAGCACCTGGAATACTGCGTTTCAGCGGTTCCCTAATTTTGCTGCACATTGGAATCATCTGGGCATCTTTAGAAAATTCTGATTCCTGGCTCCCACTCCGACATTCTGATGCAGTTGGTATGGGGAGCAGCGGCATCAGGATTTTCAAGAAATCCCCTGGGATCCAGTGTACATCCAGGGTTGAAACCAGTCCTCCACTCTAACCCTTACCAATCTGTTTCAGCACCTAATCTTTCTTTTTTTTTTTTTTCTGATCATAGCTCACTGCAGCCTTGTGTTCCTGGGGTCAAGTGATCCTGCTACCTTCGCCTCCAGAGTAGCTAGGAATACAGGCATGCATACCATGCCAAAACACAGCCATCCATTCACATAGAACACCATAGGAAATGTGTTCCCCAGATACACAGAGTACCTGCAATACTAGCTTGAAGACGCGGCTCATTCCTCTGCTGGCACAAGCGACCAGCTCCAGTGTTAGCAAAGAGGGAGGAATGGGAAGCTATGGCTACGGAGGAGGAACAAACTCTCTCCACAGGCACATGGGGAGCCTTTTTCTTCTCCTTTGCAGAAAGTCATTGTGGCACGTGAACAGAGGAAGTATTAATAACCTCTCTAAAGACATACTTCTCCAACATTTGGTGTTTCACAGACCGCAACCAATGCTGTCAGTTCTACAGATGGCCAACTTCTGCATTTTGGATGACAACTTCCAAAGACAGTTTACTTGTGTCCCTAAAGCAGAACACCCAACTGTGGGGAAGGGAGCCATCCACGTTTCTAAGCCAGAGGTCAAAGCCACTATCCACATGTTGGTCAGGGACAAGAAGACTGACCACCAAGCGAAGTCATCGGGGCAACCGACTCTTCTGGAGTAAAATTAAAGTAATATGACATCATGATCACAGTCAGGGCTTAATCACACAGACTGGGCATCCCACAGGTGATTTGTGCTTGAGACAGGGGTCCTGGCTCTGCCCTGCTACCCACTCTCTAGGTGTTGACTTCCTCCTTTGTCAAATGTGAAGTCAGAGTGAGGATGACCTTTCTTTGACTTCTTACAAACCTGCATCCAAAGAGAAGTGAAGTAGTAAGTTCACAAAGGCAATGACACTGTATCACCAACAGTTGGGCTTCACTGTTTTCCTTTAGGGCCTGGTTTCTGTGGGGATTTGGCAAGCACAGCTGGCCTGTTTGCAGGCTACAGCTTCCACAGGTCAGAGTCCAAAGACCTCCCCTGAGCAGCTTCTGTGCCTAGGATGAAAGCTGCTGTATTAGTTTCCTGTGGCTGCTGTAACAAATAATCACAAACCAAGTGGCTCAAAACTCCAGAAATATATTCTCTCCCAATTCTGGAGGCTGCAAGTCTGAACTCCAGGCATTGGCAGGCATTGCTGTTTCTGAAGGCTTTAGGGGAGGACCCTTCCTTGCCTCTTCCAGCTTCTGGTGACTCTAGGTATTCCTTGGCTTGTGGCTGTGTCATTCCAATCTCTGCTTTTGTTGTCACATGGCATTCTCTTTTCTCTGTGTTCTCTTATAAGAACACTTGTCATGGGACTTAGGACTACCCAGATAATTTAGGATGATCTCAAGATCCTTAATTACCTCTGCAAAGACCCTTTGGCCAAATAAAGTCACATTCACAGGTTCTGGGGATTAGGACTTCAGCGTGTCTGAGGGTGGGGGCTGGGGAGACACAGATTAGCCCAATATAGAACTTCTAAATGGAACACAGTAGGCAAGTGTATAAAATCCTGCACATCCTGAAAGCCAAGGCCAAGTGCTGCCTTGTCCAAGAGTCTCGCTGCTCCAGTCATACAGACACTATCTTGCCCACGGACCATCCACTACTGCTGTGCTGTCCAGACCTTCTCCCCTGCTTCTAGACCCCTGCATCAGAATCACCTCAGGAGTTGGTTAAAAATACAAAGCTCCTGCCACAGTACCCCTGGCACTACTTCCAGTGAGTGAGGCTTTCTGGGGATAGGGTCTGAGACTATGCATTTTATTTTTTTTATTTATTTATTACTGGTAAGTACTTAAGAGCATAAAGTATACTTTTTTTTAGTTGGAGTCTCACTCTATCACCTAGGCTGGAGTACAATGGCATGTTCACAGCCACCACAGCCTCAGCCTGCTGGGTTCAAGTGATCCTTCCACCTCAGCCTTCCAAGTAACTGAAACTACAGGTGTGTGCCACCATGCCTGGCTAATTTTGTGATTTATTGAAGAGATGAGGTCTTGCCAAGTTGCCCAGGCTGGTCTCGAACCCACAGGCTCAGGCAATCCTCTTGCCTCCACCTCCCAAAGTGCTGGGATGATAGGCATGAGCACTGCGCCCGGCCAGAGTATACATTTTAAATCATCTTCCTGGGAGACTCTGATGCACCTGAAACTTGAGGACCCTCATGAACTTGATGACTGTTTCTCTGCTGTATCTTTGGATGTCTTACATTTATTTAAGTTGATGGGAGGCAGGATTTACATATTTGGCCTTGGAGTCAGAATGTATGAGTTATGCTACCAACCTGCTATAGTTTGAACGTGTCCCCCAAAGTTCGTGCCTTGGGGACTTAATTCCCAATGACAGTGCCACAGTGTTGGGAGGTGGGGTCTAATAAGAGATAATGAGGTCGAGTGATGCTGCCATGAGTGGATTGATGTTGTTATCATAGAGATGGCTTAATTATCAAGGGACTAGGCTTGTTATCACAGTGAGCTCAGCCCCTCTTGCTCCCTCCCACTTTCCAGCCTTTTTGCCTTCCACCATGGGATGACATGGTGAGAAGGACCTTATCAGATGCAAGGCCCTTGACCTTGGAATTCCCAGTCTCCAAAATTGTAAGAAATAAATTGCTTTTTTAAAAAATAAATTGCTCATCTGCGGTATTCTGTGATAGCAATACAAAACAGACTAAGACAGAAAACTGATAGAAGTAGGTCTGTTGCCATCTACTTGCCAACAAATACTTGAAAATGTGGAAGCAGCTTTGGAACTGGGTAATAGATAGGGGCTGAAATAATCTGGAGGAACAGCATAGAAAAAGCCTAGGTTGCCACAAGTGGAGTAGAAAGGGCAATTCTGGTGAGAGCTCAGAAGAAGAGGAAAGCTGTAGGGAAAGTCTGAAACTTCTTAGAGATGACTTGAGCGGGCACAGTCAGAATATTGTAGAAATACGGAGAGTGGCCATTCTGATGTAGTCTCAGATGGAAATGAGGAACAAGGTACTAGAAACTGGAGAAAAGGCCGTTCTTGTTATGTAGTGGCAAAGAACTTGGCTGAATTGTGTCAGTGTCCTGGGACATTGTGGAAAGTGGGGTTTCGGGGCAATGATCTGGGATATCTGGCAGACGAAATTTCTAAGCAAAATATTTAAGGAGCTGCGTGGCTACTCTTATCCACATGATGTAAAGTATGAGAGGAAAGAAATTACCTAAAGATGGAATTTATAATTGAAAGGGAAGCAGAACACAGGACATTGGACACTTTCAGCCTGACATGTAAAGAAGGAAAACGCGTGCTCAGGAGAGCAATCCAAGGGTGTGACTAGTTGTTTGCTAAGGAAATTAGTATAGACAGGCATCCTCAAGACAGTGGGAGAATGACCCTGAAGGCATCTCAGAGATCTTCAAGGCTGCCCCTCCCATCGAGGCTGCAACTCGAGGAGGGCAGAATGACTTCAGGGGTGGCCTGGAGGAGCCCTCCAAGCTCACTGCCCAGCATCACCTTTGGTCTCCACTTGTGTCCAGTGTAGTGCTCAGCTGTCCCAGCCGTGTCTCAAGCAGGCCCAGGTAAGCCTTGGTGGTATTCGTGCGGTGCTAATTCTGTAGACAGACAGAATGCCCAAGCTTTCAGAGTGTAGCTTCCTCTACCTAGATTTCAAATGATGTCCTGGACAACCTGGGGTCCAGGCAGAGACTTGTTGCAGGTGTGGCTCCACCACAGAGAGCCACTCCTAGGGCAATGCCCAGTGGAGCTGAGGGGTGGGACCACCCTGAGATCCCAGAGCTGTAGAGCTACCATCTTGCAGCGTCAGTCTGAGAGAGCTGCAGGCCTGTGACTCCACCCCATAATAGCTACTGGTTGAACTCAGCCCAGCAAAGCCATAGGAGCCAGGGCTGCCCAAGGCCTTGGGGGCCCAACCGATCCCCATTTTATGAATAGGGGAACTGTAGGTCAGACAGTTTGGGTAACTTGCCTGGAGTCCTCCAGACAGTGAATGGCGAGGGGCATGTGGATTTCCAGCTTGGGCCCTTCTGCCATTCTGCACTTCCTCACGTCCCCAAAGGCACTCCCTGTGCTGTCACCAGGCCCAGCCAGCTCCCTGAACCAGCTCACCAAACCTCCCTCACAAAGCTTCCTCACAGTAAGCTCCTGCTTTTCTGATCCCTTCAAATGGTGCTCAGAAGATGGATCATGGAGAAAAGGAAAATTATTCCAGGGCTCTAAGACTTAATGTTATTTTCCTTGTTGGGTTTACTTTTGGATTTACTTGAGACCAGTGACCCCCTTTTTTTAATGGGAAGAATGTCTTTTGGAATGGAAATGTCTATCCTATGCCTGTCCCACCATTATATTTCAGAAGTATACAACTTGTTAATACACAGGCTCACAACTGAAGGAGAATTTGGCTTGAGTTGAATTGTGCCCTGTGTCACCCTTATCTAATGCAGGAAGACTTTGAACTTTGGGGCTATTGGGATGAGATGACTGCATTTTGTATGTGAGAAAGACATGAGTTTGGGGGGAGCAGGGAGAGAATGCTATGGTTTGAATGTCTCCAAAACGCATGTTGAAATTTAATTGCTATTGTGATGGTGTTAAGAGGTGGGACTATTAAGAGGAGAGTAGGCCTTGAGGGGTCTACCCTCATGACTAGATTAATGTCATTATCACAGGAATGGAGTTTTGGTTATGAGAGTGGGCTGTTAGGAAATCGAGTTTGGCCCTCTGTCTCTTGCTCTTGCCCTCTCATACCCTTCCGTCTTCTGCCATGGGATGACACAGCACAAAGCCGCTCTCTGGATACATGTTCTTGGACTTCCCAGCCTCCAGAACTGCAAGCCAAATAAATTTCTGTTCAGTATAAACTATCCAGTCTGGGGTGGTTTGTTATAGCAACACACAATGGACTAAGACAAAGCTCTGCTATTCACTAGCTGTGTGACTTCAGGCTAGTTACCTGAACTCTCTGCGTCTCTACTTCCTCTAGTAAATGCGGATAATTATAGTTGCCTACTTCCTAAGATTGTGGTGAGGATTAAATAAAAGAATGCTTATAAAATGCTTGGAACAGTGTGTGTCACATGTTATACACCCAGTAAATTTAAGTTGTCATGAAACAGAACAGCTTGGCAGTAGCTTATTTTTTCACAATTCTTCTCCTGCACAGTATTCTGAGATTCCCCCCTTTCTGGGACCACACCCTGATCTCTCCACCATCATTAACTATTGCTCATGTTGATTGGATCCTTTTCTCTTCCAGGCACTGTGCTAACCTCAGTTCATGCTCCATCCCATTTGGTCTTTACAGTGATGGTATGAGGCGATGGTGTTATTATCTCCATTTTATGAATAGGGGAACTGTAGGTCAGACAGGTTGGGTAACTTGCCCAGAGTCCTCCAGACAGTGAATAGTGAGGGGCATGTGGATTTCCAGCTTGGGCCCTTCTTCCATTCTGCACTTCCTCACGTCCTCAAAGGCACTCCCTGTCACCAGGCCCAGCCAGCTCACCAAACCTCTCTCACAAAGCTTCCTCACAGCAAGCTCCAGCTTTTCTGATCCCTTCAAATGGTGTTTTTCTGTTGCATTCTTGGTCTGGGCCCTCCGAGAAAATACCCTTTCTCACAAGTGTTGGATCAGCCCGCCTTTCTCCCCCATCTTCCTGTGGAGCTTCTTCAAAACCTACCTCTGTCCCCAGAGTCTTCCAAACCCATCCCCCCATCCCTCTGTGTGAGTGCTCCCCCAACCCAGAATCTTCCCTTCACACAGCCACTCTGGCTGGCCTCCCACAGCCCCCCGGGTGACCCTGTGTCCATTGACAGGTTGCCTCCCTTAGTCCTGTTTCTGCAGTTCCTTCTGGTGGAAGGGCCTAGATGCTGGGGCAGCCACCAACCTGTCAGCACTCAGGACACCCTTCCATCCCACAAAATCCCAGGTCCTTTGGGCATCTCCAGGCATCCCTCTGCCCTGTCAGCACAGGCCTCTCCTGCCACCCACTCTGCTGGTCACTGGCTCAGAGCTTGGGTCACCATCAGGCACACAGCCCTATCACTGTGTAAACACTTCCTCTTTCTCCTGCGTGGGTTCTCACACAATGGGTAATCAGGGTAAACTTTCTCTGATCATGTACTGAGAAAACATTTACCATGCAACTGCCCTGTAGAGGGTTCTCCGCGGAGACCTGTGGGAGCCCAGGCCGGTCTCCACCTTGAGGTGCCTGTATTCGGCGGAGATGAAGCCCATGGTACACACCAGATGCTATGAGCCTTGTGTTGGCACGCTGCACCCGAGTCCCATGGCTGCTCTGTCTCGGAGTAAGGGATTTTCTCTTCTTGATCTTGAGCCTCCTTAGCTGTACTATAGTAATCATACTGTCTAGGCTTGTCTTGAGGATTAACTAAGACAAGATTCCTAAAGGGCCTGGCAGAGCACCTGGGACAGGGACATTATTCACTCCAGGGGCCAAGTGTCTATGTGGTGACACCTTTCAGTCCCTGCACACTACAGGTTCTGCCAACCAATCTGCAAGAATGCATTCAAAGCCAAGGTGGTGGGCTCTGTATTGGGTGTTGTGGGGACATGCGTGAAGTATAAAACATGACCCTTTAGTTTAGCTGGGGTGATGGGGGTTGGGTTTAGCTGTGACATATTCATATGCAGCAACAGGAGAGCATATGTTTGTCTCCCAGGTAGATGCCAGCCTATGCGTGAGCCTACAGGAGAGGTCTCTGCAGGCTTGGAAGAGCTGGGACATGTCCCACGTGAGGAGTCATCGTGCAAAGCCACGGCTGCCAGGCGAAGAAACCATTCACACATCAAGACATGGAGGGCAACCCCAGGTCTCTCCTTCCACCCCCCTCAGAGCAAGCAACCTAAATGGACGCCTTTAAACCCACATGATTGGCTGTCTCTTAATCCTTCCGGGTTGCTTTGTGCTCTGGCCTGGGTTTGCAGGAAACACGGGAGGGAGGAAGAAGAAAGGTTGAGAAGGGGCTGGGCAGAAGGCACGGATGAGTGGGGAGGAGGGCACAGAGTGATGTGAGGGAGTGGCAGCTGCCCTCCTGGCCTGCAGTGGGGTGGCATGGGGATCCCTTTATTGAAGGACAATCTAGAGAGGGACACCAGGAGGGAGCACAGTGCAGCAAGGGACTGAGCACCGTTCCCGAGGCTGACCTCAGTTTTCACTGGACCCTCTGCACTGATGGGCTGTGTGACCTTGGTCAAGCCTTAGTTCCCTAATCTCCAAAGGAGAATAACAACATCCCTTTCCTAAAACTTCTGTGAGGACTGTACATTATACAGCAGAGACTGCCGAATGTAGGTGACCGTGTTCCCTTCCCCCTTTCAAGCTTCTAGGAATGCCCCAGAAACACAGGATTGCCCATAAGTAGTGTCTGGCTCCCTTCCCCGCCAACCCTTGGCTGAATTAGAATGGAACCGCTTCTGCTAAAGACCCTGAAGTTCTAAAGTTCTCTGGCGGCGGGTAGACTGGGTGGGAAGAGACAGTGGTTTACCTCCCAGGGCCGTGTTCAGCAGTCCCACGAGACTGCACTCTGCACGCGCTGGTGTTCCTCAGTACAGCCCTGCACCCAGCCCTGCAGAAATTGGATGGGATGCCCAAAAGCCTGGCCGCCCTCCCTCCCCCATTCTGTGCTCTTTTTCTGGGTTCCCTCTGCCCCTTTTGCCAAGATTTGCAGGCTGATTTCAGCTCACTCTGTGGAAGGACGCTGGAGTCACATGATGTCGCATGCCAGGAAGGTGTCTCTAGCAGGAGCGAGAGCTCGGGCCCTGGAGAGTTCTTCGTTCTGGACACTCATAAAATATCCTGGAAGTTTTGTAACAATACCATTAGCCTGGCTCTCCACCTATGAGCTTCTGATCTGTTGGTCTGGGGGGGCTGCAGATTGCTGGAGTTGTGTTAACAGCGTCGTGCAGCTGGGGATGAGGACGAGCGTTCCCACGGTGGGGGACAGAGCAGCCCTCTGCCTCTGGACCGAGCTCAACTGCACTCCTTTCTGACTCTCAGAATCCAGAGTGGTGGACTGGTGATCACACGAACTTGCTCCCATCCCGGGCCTGTGACATCACTCCGGGAGACACAGCAACCAGAGTGACCCTTGAAGTGTACAGGGGGCCCCACCCTCACCCACTTCCCCACTCCAGTATGTCTCATTTCAATCCCAGCTCCTCACCGTGAGCAACAGAACACTCTGGGATGTGGCTCTTTCCCTACCGCCTCCCTGCCTTTCAAAAATATTTATTTATTTATATTTTTAGAGATGGGTCTCACTCTGTTGCCCAGGCTGGAGTGCAGTGATGTGATTATAGCTCACTGCAGCCTTGTCCTGCTAAAGCAATCCTCCAGCCTCAGCCTCCTGAGTAGCTGGGACTAAGGTGTGTGCCACCATGCCCTGCTAACTTTTTAACTTTTTGTAGAGACGAGGTCTCGTTAAGTTGTCCAGGCTGGTCTCATACTCCTGGCCTCAAGTGATCTTGCCTTGGCCTCCCAAAGTGCTGAGTGTGTGAGCCACCGTGCCTGGCCCATTCCCCCTTGTTCTCACCCCATTCCATGAAAACAAAAAACATGTGTATCTGGTTTGTCACCATGCCAGGCACAAATGAGTTCTTAATGGCTAGTTTTTGGACAATTGAGTGAAAATGTACATAGAAGGTCTCTATATTAAGTTGTTGTTTCTATGTACATAGACATACAGATATACCTGCGTATAATGTGAGTTGAGGTCTGGAGTGGAAATAGACAGATGGCACTAGGGAAGAGGACATCGAAGGATAAGGGGAAGGAGACTTTTCTGAGCCCTGACTCAGTACCAGGCCCTATTCTAGAGCTTTTCAAACCTTTGATCCCCATAACAACCCACCAGTCACTGTAAACAAAGTTCCAAGGATCCAAGCTACCAGGGACCAACAGAATCAGACTCTTGGGGATGGGGCCAGCATTATTATTCCCATTCTACAGATAAATAATAAACTGAGACTCACAGAGGGGAAATAACTTGGTAAAGCTGAGCTACCAGCAAGTGCTCAGCAGGATAGAAACCTGAGCTTGTTGGGCTCCAAGGCAGTCTTGTTCATTGCTTCATTCTTTTTTTTTTTTTGAGTTGGAGTCTCACTGTCACCCAGACTGGAGTGCAGTGGCCGCTCCCGGCCACCGCAGCCTCGACTTGCTGGGCTCCGGCGATCCTTCCGCCTCAGCCTTCCAATAGCTGGAACTACAGGCGCGCGCTACCACACCTGGCTAATTTTTGAATTATTGTAGAGATGAGGTCTCACCAAGTTGCCCAGGCGGGTCTCGAACCCGCAGGCTCAGGCATTCCACTCACCTCAGCCTCCCAAGGCGTGGGATTACAGGTTGAGCCACCGAGCCCGGCTCATTGCTTCATTCTTGAAGAAGAAATTGCCTTAATCATTACCCCTCTCCACTATCAGGAAAAAAAAAGTCTGGTGAACGCGGCCCTAGGTAGCCATGGCTCATTGGTGACTGGAGCTAACAACATTGGCAGACGGAGCAGGACAGAAAAGGAAGGAAAAGATAATTTACTAATAGTCTTGCCATCAATCTAGAGTCTACATTGTTTCTTTCTTTCTTTTTTTTTTTTGAGTCGGAGTCTCACTCTGTCGCCCAGGCTGGAGGGCAGTGGCACGCTCATGGCCACCACAGCCTCGACCTGCTGGGCAAAGGCGATCCTTCTGCCTCAGCCTTCCAAGTAGCTGGAACTACAGGTGTATGCCACCACGCCTGGCTAATTTTTTGATTTATTGTAGAGACGAGGTCTTGCCAAGTTGCCCAGGCTGGTCTCAAACCCCTGGGCTCAGGCAATCCTCTCACCTCGCCCTCCCAAAATGCTGGAATTGCAGGCTTGAGCTCCGCGCCTGGCCTACATTGTTTCTTAATTTTATTTGTGCTAACTTAAGAATTTCAGCTCCTCTCCTTTTGTAAATACACACACAGTCTGCTTGATTTAAGTTCCCAAAATACAACACCCATGAGTAAGGTTTCCTGGGCCACAGAGATACCCCGAGGGTACAAATAGCATTACTGAACACCAAACAGCGTAACCCAGGGGGACTTGGCCTCCGTGAGAGTCTGTGTGCTAGTTTGGGCCTTCTATCTTAAACTTCCAAATCTAATTTCCAGTCAAAAGAACAGAATATACTCTTTAGAATATACTTTAAACAAATACCCCTGGAACTTAGTTTACACCCAGGTTGTCTGTAATCTTAGTCTCTGGCAACCATTTCTAAATGGCAGAGATTTAACAAGTGTTCTCAACCTTCTCTAAAAAAGAAATCAAAATATTAACTGGGCATGGTGGTGTGCACCTGTAGTCCCAGCTACTCGGGAGGCTGAGGCAAGAGGATCTCTTGTGCCTGGAGGCAGCCTGGAGTAGGTTGAGGCTGTGGTGAGCCAGGATCATGCCACTGTATCCTAGCCTGGGGGAACAGAGTGAGACCCAGTTTCAAAAAAAAAAAGGAAGAAGAGACAGTCTGTTGGAAGGATACCAGGGAGTCCACAGAACTGAAGGAAGAACTGACCAGGCAAGAGGGGATCTCCAGGGGTGAACTCATGACTCAATTTCAAACCTCCCACCCTGATTCCCTGCTCAAACTTTCAGTTCCCAGGAGAGAGCCTGAATGGCTGAGCTTGGTCACGTGCTCCCCTCACAGGCTTCCTCCCGAATTCTGCACAACAGGAAGAAGGCAGATTCCCGAGGAACAGATACTGGCCAGACAGACAAGACAGAAATGCTCCGTCAGTCACTGGACACTTCGAGCATGGAAATGACGTGATTAACGGAGATTGTATATCATTAGGTGCTTGAATCAATAATCTCGTTTGTCTGTATGCAGCTAATGATTTTAAAAAGAAAAAAAAATCTTGTTTGATCCTTACAACAGTTCAGTGACGTGGGCACATTTATTAACCCCTGTTTTGGAAGATGAGAAAACTATACTTTTTAGAGGTTAAATGACTTTTCCCATGAGGTAAATCTCTCTTTGGGCACTAAGTCCTATTTCTTTTTGCTATTTGATTTTCTTCTCCTTTAAATTAGACCTTTTTTTTCTCTCTTAGAGACAGAGTCCTGCTCTGTTGCCCAGGCTGGAGTACAGTGCTGTGATCACAGCTCACTGCATCCTCAACCTCCTGGGCTCAAAAGATCCACCCGTCTCCACCTCCCAAGTTGCTGGGAACACAGGCACACACCACTGCATCTGGCTAATTTTTTTTTTTTAATATAGAGATGGGGGTCTTACTATGTTGCCCTGGCTGGTCTTGAACTTCTAGTTATATGTGATCCTTTGGGCTCCCAAAGTCCTGGGATTACAAGCGTGAGTCAATGCACCTGAACTTTCCTGTCCTTTAGGTTTGGCTGCCATGTTTAAAGTGAGGGACAGAGAAGCAGAGACATGTTAGAAAGCTTAGAGTTGAGGAAGGAGTGAACCAGGTTGGGCTCGTGGAGAATGGAAGGGAATGGTAGTTTGAAAACTCGACCGAGCATTACAACCATCAGAGCAGTTTGAACCCCAGAAGTCCATCTTCAACCTATACCAAATCTTCTGTGGGTAGCGACTGGGAATCTATCATTTTAAAACACACAGTCATCTTCCATAAAGGACACTGGTCTGAAGATGGGCATTTGGAAACCACTGACCTATTTATTAGACCCTGTTTCTAAATGTCCCCTCATCCAGTTTCTCGTCTTATCTCTTTGCTGCTGCATTAAGCATCATCAAGGCCTAGCTCTGAGAACTTGCTATCTGTCCTCATTAAATTTAGAGCCCTGTATCTGCGAGATCTCTTCTGAGCTCTTTGGGCTGAAAACAAGGACAGAGAGGTACAGTGGCTCCTAGCTGTTCCCTTATTTTGTTAGTGTGTCTGGGGCTTGTGGCTTTTGACAGGGACTCCTGGGAGATGACTTTGCCAGCTTTTCCTTTGATGACAATAATCCTGGGTTCTTATCCTCTCTTTTGCTACAGTAAGTCTCCATAACAAACACACCCAAGTCTGGTATTTCTGAACTTGGGGCTTTGTGTAGAACACATGCCGTTCCTGAAGCCAGGCTCTCTGTGCAATGTCTCCTCCAACTCCACCCTTCAGTCCTGCTCACAGTCTCATCTAGCCTTGGCACGTGACAGCCCGCAGGTTCTGGGGTTCTTTCTAGGACACCGCAGAATGGTATTGGCTTTTCAGTAATAGGTAGAGTTTAAAAAGAAGCTGGGTGTGGTGGCATGCCTGTAATCCCAGCACTTTGGGAGGACAGGGTGAGAGGATTGTCTGAGCACAGGAATTTGAGACTGGCCTGGGCAACATGGCGAAACCTCGTCTCTACAATAATAATAAAAAAAATTAGCCAGGCGTGGTGGTGTGCACCTGTAGTCCCAGCTACTTGGAAGGCTGAGGTTGAAGGATCACCTGAGCCTAGGAGGTGGAGGCTGCAGTAGCCATGATCGTGCCACTGCACTCCAGCCTGGGTGACAAGTATGAGACTCTGACTCAAAAAAAAAAAAAGAGAGAGAGAGAATGGTGGGTGGTCTTTGGGAATGGGGGTCCAGGTGGGGCAATAATATTTGTGGTCCCAACCTGCTCCTCCCATTCCTTCCTTTTATGAAGGGACTTACAAAAATGAGTAATTAGAAAAGGGCTTCCCCAGACTTCAAATTTCTGAATATGCTCCTCGTGATTTTTGCCAATTCTGCGTGCCACTCATCTGTTGTTTATTTCATAGTTTTCATTACGTTAATTAACATGTTTTTGGCTGGAGTCATCACTACCCATTCTAGCCATGCTGTACACAATAATATTAATGAAGTTGCTGACTCATGAAATCCCATTATGCATTCTTTTCTAATACATGTTAAAAATAAATGGCCAGATGCAATGGCTCACGCCTGTAATCTCAACACTTTGGAAGGTCAAGGCGGGAGGACTGCTTGAGCCCAGGAGTTCAAGACCAGCCTTGTCTCCACAAAAAAATAAAAAATAAAAAATTGGCTGGGCATGGTGGCTCAGCCTATAATCCCAGCACTTTGGGAGCCCAGGGCGAGAGGATTGTTTGAGCCTGGGGGTTCGAGACCAGCCTGGGTAACTTGGTGAGACCTCGTCTCTACAATAAATTAAAAAACAAGCCAGGCATGGTAGCATGTGCCTGTAGGTCCAGTTACTTGGAAGGCTGAGGCGGAAGGATCGCCTGAGCCCAGCAGATGGAGGCTGCGGTGTCTGTGAGCATGCCACTGCACTCCAGCCTGGGCAACAGAGTGAGACTCCGACTCAAAAAAAAAAATTAGCCAGGCGTAATGGCACGTGCCCATACTGCTCAGGAGGCTGAGGTGGAAGTATTGCCTGAGCCTGAGGCCAAGGCTGCGGTGAGCCATAAGCATCCTGCTACACTCCAGCCTGGGCGACAGAGTGAGACCCTAACTCAAAAAATAAGTTTTAAAATAAATAAATAAATATACAATGAAATTGTGTAAGTGTTCACCCACCTAAGATACTCCATGTGCCACTGGAGGTATGCATCATACTTTGGGAACATTGTCCCAGGAAAGCCCCTGAGCTAAGAGGCAGGTGAGTCCATAGCCCTCAATTCACTGTAGTTTAGGCACTATCTGTGAGAATATTTTTTGAGAGTCTATTTACTGGAAAGCTACCCTCTCATATCCTCTTGCTGCAGAAGTCAAGGTCCAGAGCAGGAAACAGAAGCTACCCAAGGAGTTATAAGCAAGGAAACCGGTGGTTTTATAGTTACCAGAAGGGTTGGGAACTGAGCTCCCTCTTGGACTAAGTGCCAGGGCACCCAGAAATGCCCTTTCAGGGAACCACAGCATCTCTATAGTCAGGAGGCTGCGCATGAGGTGGCTGTGTTCGAGAACTCACCACCACGGCTGCAATCCAGGGATCGGGTGCCCCCCGTCACCTTCTCTGCCACAAGCCCCAGTAGATCCTGGTCCACAAGCTGGACTGCTGTTACCCACACAGCTCCCGGACACAGCCTGCTGGTAGGACACAGCCGCAGGAAGGGCCCCTAACCCGACTCTCTTCTTTCCTTTAACCCTCTCGTGGCTGCATCCCTTTTGGGGATTTGCCTCATCCAGAACTTACCTGCAAGGGAGTTTGGGAAGCATTGTTTATAACTGGAGAGCTTGTGCGACAGGAGGAAGCCCAGGAAGATGTGGGGATGGAAGCCGGGTGCCTGTCATGGCAGCTCCGCCCTGACTCCTGTGAACTAAGAAATCACTACGCCAAAGGGGAAAAACCATGCTCAGTGCAGGTTCTTGCTACCAAGCTGCTGCTCTTTTGTGAACCGGAGGAGTGTATGTGTGCTGTGTAAAACTAGGTTTTGTGTCATCTGATACACACTTGCAAACATAAAGGTTAAGTCAATAACAGTGACCTTGGTAGCCACACGCCATGCCAAGACCGCAATAGCTCCTCGCTGCCTTGTGTTCTGCACCTTTTACAAGTTGGCCGTAGGTACCTCTCCTATCTTAACTGGCTCTGTCGCAGTCCTTTGCTCTGGTCAGAGAACTCCAGTGACAGGACCAGAAACAACCAGTCACCCTTCCTGCCTCTCCTGGCAACAGGGTGCTGCCTGGAAAGCTGTTCTCTTCCTCTCCACTGACTTGAGTCTTTCTCTTCCTTCAAGGCCTAGCTCTGCACACTCTTCTTGCTTTTTTGTTGTTGTTGTTTTGAGTCAGAGTCTCACTGTGTTGCCCAGTCTGGAGTGGCATGATCACAGCTCACTGCAGCCTCAACCTCCTGGGCTCATGTGATTCTTCCACCTCAACTTTCCTACTAACTGGGACTACAGATGTGCACCACCACACCCAGCTAATTTTTTGATTATTTTTATAGAGATGAGGTCTCACCGTGTTGCCTAGACTGGTCTTGAGCTCCTGGTCTCAAGCAATCCCCCCCTGTCTCAGCCTCCCAAAGTGCTAGAATTATAGGCATGCTCCACTGTCCGTGGCCTCTCCTCACTTGCTAAAGCAGGACTTGCTCACTTGATCCCTGTATTAGCAGAAACACTTCCTCTCTACTGGGACCCAGTTTCAACCCTTTGAGTCACCCTTCTGGTCTTCACTTCCCTGTAACCTGCTTGGGGAGGCACTCCTGTCATGTTCCCTTGCCTTGGATACTTCCATCCATTCCATCAGTCACATGAGAAGCTGGAAGAAGAAAACCACTGTCACCTACTTCCACTGCACCTACTTCCACAGGCTTGGGGGAGAGTGGTCTTGATTTAAGGATTTAATCTGGTAGATTCTTACAAGTAGTGGCACCAAGGCTTTAGCCAAACCATCAGATGCTCTGGAGGTGGGGAGATGGGAATTTCTGGGCATAATAAAAGGCGGGGGGGGGGGGGGAAGAGGACTGGCTTCTGAGAAACACAGAAGAGGCAAAGCACTGAGAAGGGAATCGGGAGGGAATAGAAAGAAGAGAGCCTCGCAGTGGCTCACACCTGTAATCCCAGCAATTTGGGAGATGGAGACGAGAGGATAGCCTGAGCCCAGGGGTTCGAGAACAGCCTAGGCAACTTGGTGAGACCTTGTATCTGCAATAAATAAAAAAATTAATTGGAGCTGGGCTCAGTGGCTCAGCCTGTAATCCCGCGCCTTGGGACGCTGAGGTGAGTGGAATGCCTGAGCACGTGGGTTCGAGACCCGCCTGGGCAACTTGGTGAGACCTCATCTCTACAATAAATCAAAAAATTAGCTGGGTGTGGTAGCGCATGCCTATAGTTCCAGCTACTTGGAAGGCTGAGGCGGAAGGATCGCCAGAGTTCGCAGGTTGAGGCTGCGGTGGCCGGGAGCGGCCACTGCACTCCAGTCTGGGTGACAGAGTGAGACTCCAATTCAAAAAAAAAAAAAAATTAATTGATTGTGGTGGCACACTCCAGCTACTTGGAAGGCTGAGGCTGAAGGATCGCCCGAGCCCAGCAGGTCGAGGCTGTGGCAGCTGTGAGCATGACTCAAAAAATAAAAATAAAAAAGAAACGAGAACCAAGAATGACGCAGTCCTCTGAGGAGTGGGATACATGGTGCTGCTGGGAGGAGGATGATGTGCAAGGTCTGCTGCTCCTACCAAGGCCACAGTGAGGGAGTTATATTTTTTATTTTTATTTTTTAAATTTTCTTTTTGAGTTGAAGTCTCACTCTGCTGCCCAGGCTGGGATGCAGTGGCATACGCACAGCCACCGCAGCCTTGACCTGTTGGGCTCAGGCGATCCCTCCATCACAGTCTTCCAAGAAGCTGGAACTACAGGTGCCCACCATCACGACTAGCTAATTATTTGATTTATTGTAGAGACGAGGGCTCGCCAAGTTGCCCAGGCTGGTCTCAAACCCCTGGGCTCAGACAATCCTCCTACCTCCATCTACCAAAGTACTGGGATGACAGGCGTGAGCCACTGTACTATTTCTGTTTTTGTATTTTTAATAGAGACAAAGGTCTCACCATGTTGCCCAGGCTCGAACACCTGGCCTCAAGCAATCTTTCCAATTTGGCCTCCCAAAGTTCTAGGGTTATAGGCGTGAGCTACCACACCTGGCTATGAGTGAGTTTCTGTGCCAAGACTGAGCTCCAGATCTGGGCTGTTGTGGACATAACAGGGAACCTTTCATGGGGCAGTGAGAAGATTCACTGACTGACCCAATTCAGGGGAAGGAGAAACTTGGCCCTGAAAGTAACCGAGATCACCAGAATCCCCCAGTAGACCACAGAAGTCAGGGATGGGTATAAGATCTTTTTTTTTGTTTTTGTTTTTGGAGTCTGAGTCTCTGTTTTCCAGACTGGAGAGCAGTGGTGTGCTCATGGTTACCATAGCCTCGACCTGCTGGGCTCCGGCAATCCTTCCTCCTCAACCTTCCAAGTAGCTGGAACTACAGGCACGCACCACCATGCCCGGCTAATTTTTTTGATTTATTGTAGAGATGAGGTCTTGCCAAGTTACCCAGGCTGGTCTCAAACCCATGGGCTCAGGCAATCCTCTCACCTCGACCTCTCAAAGTGCTGGGATTATAGGTGTGAGCCACTATGCCTGGCCTAGGTATAAGACCTTTTACAAGTGTGTGTAGTCAGGCGGTGCAAAGGCCCACCTCCCAGGAGGTCATGAGAGTGTAGACTCCCTTTTACCCTCACAGAAGTCTCATTTGGGACTTTGGCTGCTGATTACAGCCTGCCAGAAAGGGCTCCGACCTCTATTTTGATTCCTAGCTCCTATAATAGATAGAATTTTTAAAATGGTCCCCAAATTAGGCATGGTGGCTCGTTCCTGTATTCTCAGTTATTCAGGAAGCTAAGGCGGGAGGATCGCTTGACGCCAGGAGGTCGAGACCAGCCTGGGCCACATAGCAAGACCACTGTCTCTACAAAAAATACAAATAAAATAAAGTGGCCTCCTAAAGATGTCCTCATTCCCAGAACCTCTGAATATGATGGGATTTTAGTCCCGTGATTGTGCTATGTTTCATGGCACCGTTGACCTTAAGAGAGGAAGAATCTGGGCATGGTGGCTCACACCTGTAAACCCAGCACTTTGGGAGGCCTAGAAGAGAGGATTGCCTGAGCCCAGGGGTTCGAGACCAGCCTGGCAACTTGGCAAGACCTTGTCTCTACAATAAATTTAAAAAATTAGCCAGGTGTGGTGACTCACACCTGTAGTTCCAACTTCTTGGAAGGCTGAGGCGGAAGGATTGCCTTAGCATAGCAAGTCAAGGCTGCAGTGGCTGTGAATGTGCCACTGCTCTCCAGCTTGGGCGACAGAGTAAGACTACAAATAAAAAATCAAAAATCAAAATAATTTAAAAATTAGCCGGGCATAGTGGCTTGCGCTTGTAGTTTCAGCTACTTGGAAAGCTGAGGCTGAAGGATCACCTGAGCCCAGCAGGTTGAGGCTGTGGTGGCCGTGAGCATGCCACTGCACTCTAGCCTGGGTGACAGAGTGAGACTCCAACTCAAATAATAATAATAATAATAATAATAAATTAGCTGGGCGTGGTGGCACATGCTTGTAATTCCAACTACTTGGAGGCTGAGGCTGAAGAATTACTTGAGCCTAGCAGGTAGAGGCTGCAGCAGCTGTGACTGTGCTATTGCACTCCAGCCTGAGGAACAGTGAGACTCTGACTAAAAAAAAAGGAGAAAAAAAGAGAGAGAGGAAGATTACCCAGGTGGGCCCAGCTTAGTCACATGGGCCCTTAAGAGCAGAGAGCTTTCTCTGACTGGCAGCAGAGGAGGATGGCAGAGGTTTAAATTGTGAAGGAGAATAGATGCATTGTTGTTGACTTTGAAGATGAAGGGGGCTGCCTGAGAAGATCATGGGTGGCATCCAGTTATAGAGTGGACTCTGGCTGGCAGCCATGAGGAATTGAATTTTGCCAACAACCTGAATGGGTTTAGAAGTGGGTTCAAGAGCCGGGCTCGGTGGCTCAGCCTGTAATCCCGCGCCTTGGGAGGCTGAGGTGAGTGGATTGCCTGAGCCCGCGGGTTCGAGACCCGCCTGGGCAACTTGGCGAGACCTCATCTCTACAATAAATCAAAAATTAGCCGGG
>CAUYQG010136082.1:0-13197 GCA_963574415.1 Tarsius wallacei
AGAACGAAATCAAGAATTTCACAGCAACCTGGATGGAACTAGAGTCTATAATACTGAGTGACCTCTCACAGAAACAAAAAACTGAGTACCACATGTTCTCACTCATATAGTAGACCTTGATCATCCAACGTATTACCACAATAAAATGACTGACAGTGGTGGGAAACTATGGGGGGAGGGATAGGGGAAGGGATTAATGGCAGTAAATACCTGTCTGGAGATGGGGGGGACACTTCTTATCAACAAGGGTGCCTGAACGAGACATATTTGTGTACCTAACCCTTAACTGTACCCCTCAATATCACAATAAAAAATATTATAAAAAAAAAAATTTCGTTGAGCCTCAGATTCCTTGACTGTAAATAGAGATGGTGTTAACCTCATGGGATTGTAGTGAGGAGTGAATATCAAATTATGCATGTGAAGCACTTAGTCTGTTGACTGCACAATAAATAACTATGATTCATTTTTTAAAATCTTAAATTAGGCTGGGCGCGATGGCTCAGCCTGTAATCCCAGCACATTGGGAGGATGAGTCGAGAGGATTGCCTGAGCCTGAGGGTTCGAGACTAGCCTTGGTGAGACCTCAACTCTACAAATAATCAGAAAATAAACTGAGCATGGTAGTGTGCACCTGTAGTTCCAGCTACTTGGAAGGCTGAGGTGGAAGGATCACCTGAGTCCAGCTCAAGGTGCGGTGATCGTGAGTGTGCCAATGCCACTGCATTTGAGCCTGGGCAACAGAGTGAGATGCCAACTAAAAACAAGACAAAACAAAACAAAACCACCTAAAATAGTCTGGGTGGTATCACAGTACTGCTGGGCAACTGGTACCAAATGTACATGTATGAACTGATCTTCCACCACACCCAACAGGAAAGCCTGCAAAAGAAAAGTGGGCTTCCTCTAGTTACTAGGGAAACTCGAGTGATGTAACTATGAGCAAGACGACTAGAGTATGGCAGGGATCATCAAAGCACTTTGCTTCCTGTACTGAAAGACCAGATGTAGAATTGGTTGAGGTGAAATGTATTGACTGGGTGAACTGGAAACCTGGTATGGAATTCAAGTGGCCAGCTTGGCTCACACTGGGAGTCCCACTGAAGGCAGATTCATTATATAGCCAAGGGTCACATGTTCCATATCCCAAATTGAGATGCATGGTTTGACCATCCTAATGTGCCTAGAAGTTCCCCAGAGGAGAATATTTGAAATAATAGTTGCCAGAAACATTCAGTTATTGCATTTATATGGATATTTATTGAATGTATTTATTCACTTTCAGGGTATGAAGCTTCTTCCTTCGGGCTTTCTATATTTTTCTTCTGAATGAAAGTAGAAAGTAATCTCTCATCTAATTTTATTTCAGTGTCAGTTCCTCTAATAAGTAATCAGGACATCTATTTGTAAGTGTCAACACAAAACTACTTTGAAGATTCCCTGTCTATAGTTTAGTGGATTTCTAAGTTAAAAGCAAGCAATGAACAAGAAACAGGAATGTTGAAATTTACAGACACCTTTTCTCAAAAGCCATTATTGGTAATTATTGCCACTTTATATTCATCTCCAAAATACAGACCTTTCTTAAATAAAGTGGGCTATACATTCAGACCAGAAAGTACAATTTAGAATAGCACTAGTAAAATCTTTCTGTGTATTCTTTCTCAGAAAGTTCCTATTAAAGAAAAAATATCAGACTAGTTAAAGATAAAAATAGACTTGGTGAACTCTTGAACATCAAATTCTGTAATCTTCAGGCTAAAAAAAAAAAAAAAAGTTCAATGGGAGTGAATTTCCAAAATAAGAAGTTTACCAATTCCCTGAATTTTCTAGAATAAATAGGAGACCTTGAAAAGTGATACAGAAATACTAAGTATAATACCATCTAACGTATTCAATATTCTTAAAGAAAAAGAAAACTCATTCTTTTTCTTAGCCCTGGCAAACAATTTTAACAGTAGCTGGACATTTATTGAGTATTCCATCTGCATAAGATGTGTGTTAAGTGTTTTAGGTGTATTATTTCAATTGGTGATCACAAAACCCTAGGAAGTTTCATAATGTTGTGATAATCACTTTGCATGTGCGCAAACTGACTCCAGGAACCTGGTTCCTTAACTGGTCAGCAGCCATGTGTAGATCCAGTCTGGTCTGCTTTATCTCACAACATCATGACCCATGGCAAGTGGGACATGGAGGAGGGAGAGCTCTTGTCACCTCTTCTTGAGTTTCCATTAATACACTGCTTCTGTTCTGCCTCTCCTATTATAACTGATATTCCAGAGGGAAAAGGAAAGGTTTCTCTGTTGAAAGTCCACAGGATGGCTTTGGCCCAAACCGGCGGATGGGGTTGTTGAGTTTGACCAACTCTCTTCCTTACTCTCACAACATCTTAGCAAAGTCTTGATTTCCCCTATAGCTACTGAGGAGGCTCCAAGTGCTGCTGTCCTTAGGGATTATAGCATTTTACTTGGGGGAGGGAGGTTGCTAGGCTGGAAGACTTTAGTATGTAAATGGTGAATTTCAGGTTCTGAAAGTAGAACATTTCCCTCCTTAAAAATCAGTAGACTTTGATTCTAAAAAACACAGTAACAATATTAATCAAATAAAAATTGTAATGTTACAGCTCAGACATAACCAATTTTGCATATTAAAACTCAAACAGGATCACAGGGTACATGCTTATAGTGATTAGTTTTACTTCATAGTGTACTGCAGACACAGTTTGATGGCATTCCTCTTTGTTTTCCCATGTCCTTAAAAACATCCACATGGGAGCCCAATTATGGCTGTGAGTTGCGATAACATCTAGTGCTTTGTTGAGAATCTGCTATGTTCTGGACCTGTGCTAAACATTTAACATATATTTACTTATTTAATGCTACCATGAACATAATTAGTTGTCTTTGGCTGGGCACTTTCCTTCTTTTCTGGGGATAAGGGCACTAATATAAATCATGAGTGTGCACACAAATTTAGCTATAAGAATGTTTAGAATAATTTTATTTTGCAAAAAGAAATCAAATTTTAAAGGTGGGTTTTTCTTGCTCGAGAGGTAGATAGTTTTGGAAATCAGAATTGACTTAGAAGCCCTGCATGTGCCCTGTGATCCTGCGTACTGTGTTTTCTAGAATAAAAAACCCGAGGTATCTCTGAGTAGCTCAGAGGTAGCTGCTCTTCCCCCTTAAGCATAAGGCTAGTCTGTGGTCATTTTAGAGACATGGACACTCTTTGTAGTCCTCAGCTTGAGCTCTGTAAGATTCTGAGTTACAATAAACATCTAAGCACTGAGCACACTTGCTGAAGAAGGGGAAACTCCTCTTCCTCTCCACCATAATAGAGGAGTGATTGGAGATTAGTGCTTCAAAAATGTTCCTCTGTTGAAGATTTCTGATGAATTCTTACAAAGAGACAAGCATCAGCACTATCCCTTATTCAGTATCATTTCTGAAAGAAGTGCAGTCCTTAGAAACACTTGGTTTGTGGGGGTGAAATGGATAGTTTTATGCTGCTGGGGATTACATTCAATGTTCTTATTTCACCTGTGATGTAGGGAGCACACTGGGTGAAATGGAAATCAGATTGTCAGCACATATTCCCCAGAGATCAGCTGTCGGTCCAAGTGGATACATGTATAGCCTTACCACCTCCCCTGGCCATGCAAGTCAAAGATGCAGAAGGCTGAGGACTAACACTGCGTGGGCTTCAGCACATTATGGTCCAGAGTGTTCAACTTGGGTCCTAAGGGATTTGGTTACCATGAAGAAGCACACGGCAATCTTGCTTGGAAGTAGTTTATTCACTTTGGATTTGGCAGATGTGGAGCATTTGCTTAGTGATTCTGTGTTTAGAGAACTTAGGTAAACACGAAGAGGAGGAAAGTCAATGCATGCTCTTCTTGTATATCAAATTTTAGGGTTGGGAACTAAAAGGATCTGTATTAACTCTAAGATTTTGGTGACTTTGGGTAAAGGTAGAGAGTCCAGTAGGGCATAGGCTCTTGAGTGGGACCACCTAGCACTGCTTCCTATGGATTATATTTAACTTCTGTAAGCCTGACATTTCCCTACAGATAATAATAGTAATTACCTCATTGAGTTGTTTTGAGGATTAAGTAACAATATGCTTTATACAGAGTAAGCTTTTAAAAAGTGTTAACTAATCTTATTTGGGGCTACTTGCATTTTTCAAAATTTCCAAAGTTTTAAAAATATAGAATAAGAATCAAACAATTCATGCCTGCATTATCATGATCTAGATTTGATAGCTGTTAAACTTTTATCATGTTTTCATTCACACACAATCAATCAACTAATCAATCAAAGAGACATGCACACAAAGTTGTAGAGTTTTGTAATACTTTATCCAGTATCAAAGCACCTTTTCCCTTTCTCAGAACAATCACCATCATATCTTTCCAGCTGTTTTATGTTCTCCTCTATATTTACGATATGTAACATATAGTATTTTCTAGCATCTAACATTTTACATAAAAACAAGGTCTGACAATTAAGTTCATGAACTCATCCTGGAAAAAGAGCTATATACCTCATTGCTGAGCATTGCCATGGTCATCTTTGAAGTACAGCCCTTGAGAAGCTATGCACTGATGCCAATGCCTAGTTTACCCATCAAAGCAATTTTGGAACTCTTTCTGTAATGGCCATCAGAGCTGTCATCATATTATCCTTGACGTCCTGAATATCATCAAAATGTCTTCCCTTCAATATTTCCCTTATCTTTGGGTAAAGAAAAATTCATTGGGGGCCAGATAAGGTGAGTAGGTGAGGTATTCTAATACAGTTATTTGTTTACTGGCTAAAAACTCCTTCACAGACAGTGCTGTGTGAGCTGGTGCATTGTCGTGATGCAAGAACTCCTTTGAGACCATTTTTACACACATCTTTCTCTTGCCAACATTTTCAGTTAAGATTCTTCTGTTTCTCTATTGATGTTTATTTGGTCTGCTATGCTTCTCACAGTCAGCCGACAATTTTGGTGCATAATATGATGACTTTTTGCAATGTTTTTGTCAGCTCTGCTGATTACTGACTGTCCTGACCTCTCTTTATCAGTTACACTTTCCCCTCAGAAAACTGTTTAATCCATTTATACACTGCCATTTTCTTCATGGCATTAGCCCATTAAACTTTTACTAACATGTCCCTGATTTCATTTCCACTCTTGCCAAGTTTAACAAGAAATTTAATGTTTGTTTGTTGCTCTAATTCAAGCTTTAATTCAAGGCATTTTTGTGGCAGCACACAAAAACATGCAACAACAATAATGAGTGTCACTAAGCAAGATACTGACACACAGTGACATGAACACAGCTGCGAGGCACTGATATACCAAGTTTACGAAAACTTGCGTGGTGGTAAGTTCACGAATGTTATTGTCAGACATCGTATTATTTACAAGAACTGTCATTTACTAGCTTACTTTTAAAATTTATCCTAATGTTTTTGAGATGTACCCTTGTTGATACCTATGAATAGAATTAACTTATTTAAATCGCTGCATATTATTCTAGCACATAAATAAAGCATAGTTTATTTCCCCTTTTCTCTATTGATGGACAATTAATTTTTTCCACTTAATTTTTTTTGCAATTACAAAAAATCTGTAACAAAATATCTTAATGTGTATCTTCTTGTGTTCATGCATTAGAATTTCTCTATAGGAAATAGGCCTAGAATTTTTTGTTGGTCTGTAGAAAGCATGAATTTTCAGCTGCTCTATACATTGCCAAATTTCCCCTCCAAGTTGTATCAATTTGCCTTTCACCAGCTATATGCTTCTATTTTCTCATTATTTTTAATATTTGATATTGTCAAAATACAAATTTTGCCAGGTGATGAGTGTAAAATGGAATCTCATGATAATTCACATAAAAAATTTCTTAGAACTATTTTTTCCACATTCTTGTGTTGTCATAAAAATTAGTTTGGATCTGTGGGTATAGAATAGGGGACACTAGAATGGGGCCAAGAATTTGAGGTACAGCCTGGGATATAAGTTAAGTGGACCAGGATGAATGTCCAATAACATAGCTCATCAGCTTTCAGGCTGTGCTCTACTGGTCCCAGAGCATCCTTGAATGTTTTCAGGGAGTCTTGTGGGAGGTAGAGTAATACCCAGAAACAAAGGGCAGGCTGAGCAGGGACTCCGAGCCTGTTTTAACTAGGGGATCTCTGCTTGTATTGGTCTTATGAGCTCCTGTATACAATTTCATTAGAGGAATGTATTTAATTGTTAAAATAAGTCTGAAAGCCAGCAGATAAGGAGGAAGACAATAGACCCCAAGAGAAGAAGATGGGAATTGATCAAAATGACTCTTTTAATAATGCTAAGATATTTGGGGGTTTTTGTCTTTTTCATTCTCATTTTCTCATGAGTGGTCAGTGGAACTTTCCAGAGGCAACAAGCTGTGTGATATCACATACAGATAAAAATGCAGAAGATATGAGAATCCAGCTGTTTTTATTAAGCCAAGCTTTAAATAGATTTGTAAAAGTGTAAAATAATCGTACTCTTCCTATTATCTTTTTTGGAAGATATTATTTTTCATTAGAGAAATAAATATGTTACTTATGCTAACTTATGTTTATTTTTATTTCAAAATGCATTAATATTTAAACAATTCTTAGCTTTAATTTTGAATACTGTTAACACTGACAGATGCAACTTATATTTGAAAAGTTCTTTGGGAGCTTACTATTTTTTTAAGAGTATAAAGGGGTTGTGAGAAAAAAAGGTCTGTGACTCTCTGATCCAATAAAAAGAAGTTAGGAATTTACTGACAGGCTCTTGGTGGAAGAAGATTGGGTCCTCTTGTCAAGATGCCTAGCTTTGGGTTTCACCAAAGTGATTTCTGCTATTCAAATGTTTAGTCCCCTTCAGTTTGTGAAGTTTCCTAGAAAGAGTAATTGGAGGTAATAGACACAAGAAATTCTTCTAAAGTGGAGAACATTTTACAACAGCCCTTTAAAAAGCTGTGAATGATACAACATGGTGTGTTCATGAAAGTAGTGAGACTATGAATGGAGGGCTAGGCAAGGGAAACAAAGCCACAGGTGTTCTGTGTATCTGTCCATGTCTTCTTGGGGCCAATGGTAGGGAAAGTTTAGAGGCTTATTTCCCTCATCATGACCTCCTCTTCTAACTGCTACTGGGCAGTTCTTACTAGGCTTAACTCCTTGTCTTAGTCTTTGACAAATTCACTCTTCTCTGGAAAAAATAGATTCAATTTTCTGCTTTGAGAATTTTTCAACTATGGTAGTGATAATCCCAAGAACCTGAGCAGTAGCAGTGAGACCCTCTCTGCCAGCCAGGGGTGATGTACCGGATGACCATTCTGAGAGTCCCAGCCCCTTTTCACTCCTCTCCTCATGGTTGTATATTCACCTGGTTTATATATCACCTATCTGATGATTGAAAAAGTAAAGAAGACACTGGCAAGGTCTCTCTACCTTGTAGCCTCTGGAAGGTTCCACTGAATACTCATGAGAAAATGAGAATTAAAAAAGACAAAAAAAATCTTAGTATTATTCTGAGTCATTTTAGTCAATTTTTATCTCTTCTCTGGAGGATCTATTGTCTTCCTCCTTATCTACAGACTTACTTTAACCACTGATCACATTTTTTAGTAGACCTTTAAGTCATGGGACCACAGATGTGTGTGATTCTCCAGAAGATGCTCAAAAAGGCCCCAGCCCTTCTACTCCTTCATTGAACAATTTGAGTCTGTTTTCTGGTAAGTGGTAGAATGAGATGACAAGCCAGCTCCTGTCTGTATTGCAGATAGCAGACGCTATCTGAGGTTACCTTAAGCCATCCATTCATTCCCCTATATACTCTTACATTCCACTAATATTTATTGAACGTTCACTATGTGCTAGGTACAATTCTAGTACTGAAGATATAGCAGGGAACACAACAGTTAACAATACCTATGCTTGTAGGAAAATTTCTCAAAAAATTAAAAATAGAACTGTCATTTGATCTGGCAATCCCACTACTGGGCATCTAGTCCAAGGACAATAAGTCATTATTTGAAAGAGACATCTAAATTCATATGTTTATCACAGCACTGTTCAAAATAGCAAAGATATGGAATCAACCTAAGTTTCCATCAGTGGAGGGCTAGATAAAGAAATTGTGGTATATATGCACACCATGGAATGCTATTCCGCCATAAAACAAATGAAATCACATCTTTTGAACAACATGGATGGAACTGGAAGTCATTATCCTAAGTAAAATAACTCAGAAACAGAAAGTTAAATACTTCATATTCTCACCTATAAGTAGGGACTAAACAATGGGTACCCACAAACATACAGATTGAAATAATGCATATTGGAGACTAAGAAATGTGAAAGGGTGAGAGGAGGGTAAGAGTTGAAAAATTACCTATTGAGAACAATGTTCACTATTTGGATGATGGGTACATTAAAAGCCCAGGCTTCACCATGATGCAATATGTGCATGTAAAAGACCTGTACTTATATTCCTCCAAAATATTTTTTAAAACTCTGTGCTTGCTTTCTAGTAGAAGACACATTTAATAAATCAAATAAATAAATATATATATATAATGTATATTTAGCAAATGTGGCTGCTCTTATAAGAGGCTGTGAAAGAAGAAACCATAGAAGTCAAGTTTATATTCAAAGTAACTGGACAGACAATATGTGTTCAGTGGCCAAATACATGCTTATTCTATATTAAGAACTTTTAAATTCATTCCTTTATGAGTAAGAGCCAGGACTCTTTTCCTAAAAAGCAAACAATAACAACAAAAACAACACAACTACTTATTGAGGCAGAGAACAGAGTGACTTACTATCCTGGCTATCCAAAAAGGACATCATATTGTATGTGATACAAAGCAAAAAGGTCTCAGGACTACAAAACAGATGGCCATCCAAATATTCCCGATTTATCTCAGATGTCTTCATTAGCTCATGCTGGTTATGATTTCATTGTGTGTTATTTGTGTAAATTCAAGTGATACACCTTTCACCTCTGGCCAATAATATCATGCCTGTTCTGTGTGGGGACTCAAAGGAAAGGTCATGGACGAAACAACAATGATAGCAACAACGAAACTCAGACACACTGGTCTTTTGGGCCTCAGTTGGAAAGTGAAGGCTTAATCAAGAGGATCTGAAAGTCTTATTTCCGGGCTACAGACTCCACTTGTTGCTGCTGGGGCTGTGAGAGTGCTTCCATAAGCCTGTAGCAAGTGACTGGCAGTCTTTTATCATCATACTGGCCCCTCTCTGGAGAGTTTCTTGCTGCATACCACTACCATAACCACAGTAACTGCTGGCAAACTGGGAGCCACAAGAGTTCACTGCCAGAAAACTGTAAGTGGCACCACCACCTGCCTGTTGATTTCTCTTGATCATGAATCAAAGCACTACTGAGGCAGATGTTGTTGGTTGCCAACAAATAATCACTTCGTCTGCTTTAGAAATGTCAGATACTTGCTTCCCAGGTTCCCTGGCATGGTCCAATTCTAGAGACTAAGACTTGAAGAGAGGAGGGTTTTTTTGTTGTTGTTGTTTTTTAAAGGGGTGTGGGAGTGAGACAGGGCAGGCAGGAGGAGTGTAGCGGTATTGGATAGTTCCTGAGAAAGGGTTTTTTTTTTCCTGTATGAGTCAGGGTCCCAGCAGGAAGCAGATGGCTTACTCAGGGCAATGAGGGAGAATTTAATAAAGTGACTATTTACAAAGGACTGAGCAAGGTTCAGGGAGGCCTACAGAATGGTTAAGGAAATCCACTGTGGAGCTAGAATCAGGGGGGGAGTCATGACCACTCTGGAGGGTCAGCCTCCAGGGCACAGAGGAAGAGGGTGGAAAGTGAACATCAGGAAGTAAAAGAAAAATATCCAATATATTGCTTAAGAGAGAGACAGAAAGAGAGAGACAGAGAGTGAAAGACCTAAAATAAGTTTCTTCTCCTTCCTTCAGCACTTGCCATGAGAGACCTGAGGACTGAATCTTGAAGTTCATTGTGTATGTCTGTGGGAAGGAAGAAAGAATCTCGTGCAAGTTCACCTGAAACTGCTGAGCTCTGAGACCGTCTTCTCCAGCCACATGCCATGTGAGAAAAAATAAGCTCCTGTTGTTTAAATCATTTTCAGTTAGGGGTTTACTTGCTACCAAAAACATCTCAATTGATGTAATCCTCTAAAAGGAAGCAAGGAGACTTCTATTTCCTGAGTTCTTATTATGTGCTAGAGTTTTATCCCATACATTTGATTTAGTTATTCAATAAACCTACCAGTTGACTATCATGATATTGCTATTATTTCCATTCACATACATGAAACTCAAGGCGGGCGGACAGAGAGAGAGAGAGAGAGAGAGAGAGATGGGGGAAGAGAGAGAGGGAGGAAGGGAGCGGGGAGGAGAGAGAGAGAGAGAGAGAGAAAGAGAGAGAGAGAGAGAGAGAGAAACAGGCCAGTGGTTGTTAAAAGTTAAGCTGGGCTGGGCTCAGTCTGTAATCCCAGCACTTTGGGAGGCCAAGGCGCTGGTTGCCTGAGCCCAGCAGCAGCCCGGGCAACTTGGTGAGACCGCGTCTCTGCAATAAATAAAAAAATTAGTTGGGCATGGTAGTGCGCACCTGTTCCGGCTACTTGGAAGGCTGAGGTGGAAGGATCGCCGGAGTTCAGCAGGTTGACGCTGGGGTGGCCCTGAGCATGCCACTGCACTCCAGCCTAGGTGATGGAGTGAGACTCAAATTCAACTCAAAAAAAAAAAAAAAAAGTTAAGCTGGCTATCTCATGATTTTTCTCCAAACTCACCACCTAGATTCTTTGGACTTTGAATGCCTGGGTCGTCCCCTCTCTTGCACCAACAAAGGCACTTCAACATTGAATGGTTTGTGTATTGACCTTAGTAAAGTCTCCCTTGACTCTACTTCTTTCTCTGAGAACATTCTGGAATTTTCACTACCTTATGGGGTAGAGATCCCTGGTGTTACAATTTTCCCTTCATTTTTTTTAAGCGAGAACCCTGATCCGGCCTCTCAAAGAGACACTAAGCTACTACCTCTCCCTGTCTCTGAACTTGTGAGGTCCAGTGTGTGCCTGCTCACTTCACTGGTTTCCTCATTTATTTAACAGTTATTTGTTGAACACTGACTATGTTCCAGACTCCATTTTAGCTGCTGAGGATACAGCATGGGCTAGTTGAACTTGTGCACTAGTATTGGGTAAAAACCAAATAGATAAATAAACAAAAGCATTTTGCAAGGGGTCTAAGAATTATAATGTAGTAGAGATAGGTTGGAGAGGGTAATACTTTAGACAGGGTGGTCTGAATAGTTCTCTGAGGAGTTGGCATTAAAGCAGAGATAATCTGGGGGATATGTGGGTAGAGAGAAAGGAGGAATGAAAGAACTGAGGAATAGGTTTAACATGATCTAGGACCAAATGAGGTCCTCTGAGGCTAGAGCATGGTGAACGAGGGTGGAAGAAGGACTGATAAAAAGTCAGGGCCAGGTGCTGTAGGGTCTTGGGGTCCATATAAGTGTTTGAAAATTTATTCTGGAACTAAGAGGAAGACAGTGGGTTGCAAAAGCAGGGATGACCTGATTATTTTATGTTTTTGAGTCTGGGTCTCACTCTGTTGACCATGCGGTAGTACAGTCACATGATCACGGCTCACCACAGCCTCAACCTCCTGCGCTCAGGCAATCCTTTCACCTCAACCTCTCAAGTAGCTGGGACTACAGGCATGCATCACCATGCCTGACTAATGTTTTGATTTTTTTGGAAAAGATGGGTCTCATTATGTTGCCCAGGCTGATCTCAGACTTCTGGGCTCAAGCAATATTCCTGCCTTGGCCTCCCGAAGTGCTGGAATTATAGGTGCGAACCACCTTACCTGATCTGATTTTTATTTTATAAACTGCATTCTGGTCATTGGGTGGAGAACAGATTGGACTGGGTGAAAGTGGAATCTGGGAAACCAGGAAAGAGACTCTGTTATGTTCAGGTGAGAGAGTAAGTTTGGGCCAGGGGGTGTGCAATGGGAATGGAGAGTCATGGCAAGTTTGGGGTATGTGTTGGCGGTCAAGTGCTGGTTGTAGAAAAAGGGGAAAATCAATGACGACACAATAAAACCCTTTGGATTTAATGCTTCACCAAGAGTTTGCCTGTGGATGTCTCTTATACCAAGGGTGTCCTGACAACTGACATCCCGTCTACATCTGGACTATATCTCTGCTGGGGCTCTTTCTAATTTGAGCAGGAATTAGGTTAGGATCATAGAATTTTTGATCTTGATATGATTGCAAAGAATTTTTTAAGTCAACTCTCTTTACAGTTGAGGAGAGGGAAGCAAGGAGAGATTAAGAGATATGCTTGTGGGAGAAATGAGTCAGAATTGGACAGGATATCAGGACTGCTTTTGCCTGCCCAGAATATTCTACAAGGATTTTTTTTTAACCATAAAACTGCATTTCCTAAACTGATCCTTTGTTCCCAAGTGAGAAACAGCACAGAGATTTAAAAAACAAATGGAAAAATGCCAACTCACAAAAAAAGCAGGTTCTGAATCTTGTGAAGTTTCACCTGGTGGTAGCTCTGCTGGACACTCTGAAAATCATGAAAATTTGCATTGACTTCTTTATTCAGCAACATAACTTGTAGCAGTTTCGCCAGCTGACCATGGAAAGGGCAACTGCCTATTCATATCATATCATATCCAGATAAACCTAAGAAATTATGAACTAAGCCAGGCTCGGTGGCTCAGCCTATAATCCCGCACATTTGGGAGGCTGAGGTGAGTGGATTGCCTGAGTCCGCAGGTAGGAGACCCACCTGGGCAACTTGGTGAGACCTCATCTCTACAATAAATCAAAAATTAGCCGGGTGTGGTAGCGCGTGCCTGTAGTTCCAGCTACTTGGAAGGCTGAGGTGGAAGGATCGCCGGAGCCCAGCAGGTCAAGGCTGCGGTGGCCGGGAGCGGCCACTGCACTCAAGTCTGGATGACAGTGAGACTCCAACTCAAAAAAAAAAAAGAAAGTATGAACTAGTTAACTCCACTTGTAAGCAAGCTCTGCCAATTCCAGACACATTCCTCATCCTGAATCTTGACCAAATCTAGAGTAGTTATATGTGTGACTTCAAATGACTTCAAATGCCACTTCTCTGGCAAGGAATCACTCCCTTTATAGTTT